>JAJHUR010139413.1:92260-189262 GCA_027495735.1 Lutjanus campechanus
AAAGTGCATTAAGTGAAGCCAACAGTCATTCTATTTATGTCATTGAAAAAACTTTATGATAAATAAAATCAACTCCACATAGTCAACATTTTTACCCAGTGAACTGTTTTAATTTTTATCTAAATGCTATATTAAGGTGCTTATAATAAGCATTAGTTAATAGGTAAGAGGGCCCTTATACGATGCTTATTAAAACTAATTAAAATTAACATATGTTTATAACACCATATAAGTGTAATAATATGATAATAAACATGTAAATTGTTGTGTGATTATAAGACATTTATAAGCATTTTTAAGGAACTTCTTAACAGGTTATAAACTATTTAAGAACGTTAATAAAAGGCTTCTCTCTGCAGCTGTCACTGTCTGGTAAATGCAAAAAGCCTCAAAATACTAAAAATTGAAATTAATAAAAGTCATGGTTACCTATTAACAAGTGAATAATAAAGGAGTAATTCACCTTAATAAGAACTGATCACACTTTAGATCCAATAATCCCAAAGTGAAGAGTTAACTGATAATAAGTGCATAATAAGGGATTAATTATTAGTGTCTTTCTTTATTATTGGCTTTTATATAACTTATTATTACGATGTACTTCTTACAGCACTGTATTAGCCACAGAGAGAGAGAGAGAAAAAAAACTTAATTACTTGATTGACATTTCTATTAAGTAAAGGGTTTCATAGAGTAATCTTCAGAAATATCATTTTTGGTTGTGATTTTGCCATATTCAAAGCATTAAAATTCAGCCTCATAATCTGTGTGCAGGCCACATTTATTCAGCTCTTCACTGCTCACAACAATAATGGTGCCAACAGTCAGTGGCTCATCTGCAGGGGCAGCACAGGGATCCTCAGGACGTGCTGAGTGTGATTATCTCAGACATCCTCCCTGTGAAACATAACAGAAACTGTAATAAGTGAGAAACAGAATGCTTCCTCATATCTGCATCTCCTGGTGAAAAAAAAAAGTGTGTAATTGCTGAGAGGACAAAGGTACTGCTGTAGGTGTATCAGTAGGAGTTGCAGGAGTGGAGGAGTATAGGAATATTTCCAGTGCACCATGGCACTATTTCATAAATCCTGTAAAAAAAAAATTGTGGAGAACATACAACCAATATCAGTTATGCTAACACCAGAAAACTCACCCAGGAGAGCACATCTGTGAACTTACTGCGAATAAAATTTATCATGAGGGGAGTAAAAAAAAACCTACTTTGCAAACTGTGCACAGACAAAAATCACATTCTATCAACTGCATCCAAATGAGGTCTCTCCAAGGGAGCACCTTTTAGTGAGTGTGTGTTTCAGGGCTCCATCGCTCCTGCACCACTGAGTTCATGCATGATTGAGGGTAGTTTATTTCATGATGCTTTAGCTTCTATTTGCATTACTGGGAGAAAATGAACCTCAAAACACCAACAAAACTTTAAAATAGGGTGAGGACTTTAACAAATATGCAATAATGAATCAATTGCTCTTGAGAACCTCTTTGTTTAATATATGGTGATTTGTACTGAGTGCTTTTTTAAAATTTTGTTCTGTTGGAGCCATGAACTAAAACTCATCAGATGAGTGCACTTGCTTTGGCTTTAATCTTCAGATTTGATGGTTGCTTCTTGCCTGAAGCCTCTCCTTTGCTTGGTTCACTCCACCAACCATGCCCAAGGATCTCTCTACCTCATACAAAACACACCGTTAAGATACTGTATGCACTATATTGCTTTTTAATGAATTGTTTTTCCATCCCAGTGACTTGCACGAGCACCTTTTTGGGCAGAAAGGATTTTGAGCTGATGGTGATGAACTTTCCATTAATAGTGGAAGCAGGAAATGAGCCTTAATATAAGCCTTAATATGCACCTGATTCAAATGCAGCTTTGCAGTTAATGCACTGGTCAGACTGGTTAATGGCTTTTATTGACACTGTTATTACCATCATTATTTATTTATTGAGGCAAATAAAAACAATTTGGTTTCAGACTCAAGGTTCAAGCATCAATATGAAAACACTCAAATGTGATCTGGACTGCAGATTATGCTTAACATTATAATTGCTAATGGAACTGAATCGCTTTAACTTTTAATTGAACTTTGATTTTCCTGTTTTTGGCCCACAAAATGACCACAATACCATCTTAACAGGATGATCTATTCAAATACAAAAAATAATCTTTTGAAGGTCTGGTGTGTTAGATTTATATGGGGTTACTGGAAGAATATTACAGAAATTAAACATAATATAACCGCATACAGTGATCACATCTGTCCAAATCAAATTACACTGTGAGTGGATCAATATTATAACCATATATATTATTACAAACATTTCTTTTTCTTTATTGCTAATGCAGATTACCTTCTCATTGATATTTGTCTGTTTATTGCATTAATATAAAGTAATGAAATGGACAGCTGCGCCATTAGCCAAATTGTATTACCTGTTTCAAAATGCAGTGCAGCTGTTTCAAATGCTTTTCAAATTACTGTATGAATGAAATTATTGCACTGCGTGTAGGCCTAATTCACATACCCTATAATACAGTATAGCACTGTTTATGACATATGGATTCAGATTCAGATTTAGATTATTCTAGACCACCAAAGCAATAATACAATAGTAAACAACCAAAACAAATCCATATCATTAACTATTTAAATAAATTAAATTAAATTAATTTATATAGAGTCAGGACATTACTCAAAAGGAATCTAATTTAAGTGCTACCCTTGATTAACAACAATATATCAAATAAAGTACAAAACCTTTTTGATTTCTTTTCAGACCTTTCTATCTTCCTATTATCTTTGAGATTCTGCTACTGGCGACTTTAAGGTTACAAACAGCCTGGGCAAACCTCCTGTGTTCCAGATACTTTTCATTTTTCCTCTTTGAATTCAGTATACAGTATAGATAGATCACATGATGACATACTCTGGAGATCATAGAGCCACTTCTCCAGTAACTGATTTTTTTTTTTAACCTCTGCTTGACTGCAAGCTTCGTTTGACTGATATTATCACACCTCCGATCCAACCAAAGGTATGAAAAGCCACATTCATCTAATATTCGCTGGACAACTGTGATCTATGGTGATGCATATGTATATTCCAGTCACATACAAATTAAATAAACAGCTATACATCGCCCGGCTGAGTGTTGTTACTTTTCCTTTCAGCAAACCTCACCCAGAAGCCAAAAATTCTCTTAATGCTAATACACAGTGGATATCTTACTAGCCCTCCATATATCATATATACAGTACGCAGAGCTGGGACATTTTAACTTAAAGTGTACTTGAGAAACTTCAGATATAACTTCTCTAAAATGGCTCCCTTCTCAAACCCCCCATACTTCACATGCATAGAGTATAATTGGTGTCACAAATCTATAGCTTACTGCAGTTTCACCCCTGCGCTCAGGCAACGTTTTTCATTGACTGAAAATGACTTTCTTTTTCCCATCATGAATTCAAGGTGCATGCAGCACCAGCCTCAGGTAGCCAGTCAGGAAGAAGTTTTTTGGGAGGCAAAGTATCACGGGAGTAAAGTTTTAATTTTTTTCCCCCCACATGTTGTCATGTATGAAAAATCCATGTGTGAAAAATGCATTTAGATTCCCAAATAATAATTTGAATAAAGAAACTGCAATTTTATGGATAAAATTATATTTAAAAAAGATGAATAAATTCCCTCAATTATATTGAATTTCTGTTTCACTTTTTAACACCAGTCATCATACCTCTTCATGAAATACTCACATATGAGTCCCCCCTGAAACTAGACTAGAATTAATGAGACAGACACACCAATAAAATATAAAGAGGGCAACACTTTAGTTTAGAATGTGTGATAATCTACGGGCCATTAGAGGCAATTATGAGCGCCCTTTAACACGTGTTACATCTCCTCATCAGCAAATTATATTACTGCATTATTGATGGGTGGGTGAATAGATGGATGGGTAGGTGGGTGTTTGCGTGAATGGAAAAAGAGATTTCCATGTTTTGTTAAAGATGTATTACACAGCTTATCCACTGGAAGGGCACCCTAGAGGGCTTTTTATCATGTTTTATCCACTATAATGGCATCCCACAAGGCACTTTTTCTTGTTTTATCGACTGAAAAGGCACCTTAGAGAGGGCTTTTTTCATATTTTATCCACTGGAAAGGCACCCAAGAGGGCACTTTATCAATGTTTGTTTTCAAACGCAGGGGCACCGGTGTGGGCGGGGGTGATGGAGGCACAAAAATGGCCTGTATAGAAATAACCAGTCTTCTCGCTGACGGCTTTGTTTGCTTATGTTGGTCATATCGAGGCATCGGTATTGAATTGAGACTGTTTCATAACCTGTTAAAAGCTCCTTGGAGTAGGTTTCATGAGAAACAGGAACAGAAAAAATTCAATCTCCTTCTGATTTCCTCCTTTTTCCTTCCTATCACACTTCAGAAACATGCTGTATTCGATCAAGAGCACCTTTCCAGCCGACTTGCATCATGTTATTGCATCTTAAGGATCTTGGCTCCATATAGACTCTTGACCCTCATACTATGCAACCTGTGATTGACCGTACCGGTTCAGTTTCTTGAATCAAAATCATCACTTTGAGGATTATCTTTCAGTGATTGTACAGTGTAACAACAATGAAGGTAGGTATTAAGTGGGTTCATGAGATTCCTGAATCTCATATAACTTTTTGATTAAAGCAGCGTTGAGATGCAGAGCAGAGACTTCAGTATCACTTTGTGTAACACAAGAAGGAGAGGGTGTAGGGGCCGGGATAATATGCAATCCTTGTCAGACACTAACTTATTATTTGTCCCTGTCTTTGCATTTTAATTTCATGTACAGTGTATTTCGACAAGGAAAGTGATTAAATTTGACATTGCACATGTGCCAAAGGTTATGAGAAAAGTCTCTCTGATTCGCCGAAACTGGGAGAGAGAAAAAAAAATCCAATAAAGCTTAGCCGTGCCCTAGAAAGAGAAGATGTTAAACCGAGGCTGGTTTTTCATTTAGACTCTACCTCTTTCTCTCCCTCCCTTTTTCCTGTTCCCTTATTACCCTGCAGCTCAGTTTGGAAGGGAAATGATTTGGGTTGAGCCAGCAGAGTAGTGAGGACAGGCTGACGGAGACCTATAGCAGGGGTTGTGTCTGTGTGTTCGAGGCTGAGGCTGGAACAGGAAGATCTAAAATGGAGGGAAATATTATTGTATTCATTATTCATTTCGAGCGTCCCTCTAGCCTCCAATTCAGCTGCAGCATCACTGCATAGTTTGTTTGTTTCACCCCAGCAGCGTGCTCATAAAGACTGTGTGTGTGCGAGTAGTGTGTGGCCTCATGTGTGCACGCGGCTGTGGATGCTTGCAAATGTCCCGTCCCTCGCGGGTGATGTGAGCGTTGTTTCCAGATGGCTGCCGGTGAAACTCAGTCTTAATCGTGGTCCACACCTGTCCTCTCAGGGGTAATGACAGCAGCCCACTTCTCTCTCAGCCATTTGATGTCTCCTTCCGCTATCTTCCACACCTCTGTCCTCTGTCACTCCCCATGTTTTTCGGTGCAGGTGAGCTTTTTCGCCCCCAACATCCCAGTGGATGTCTCCCCTCCCTTGCCATGACAGGAGAGGAGGCCATAACTATTCATCACCTTATTAGCGCTGACATTAAACTGAATTTGTTTACCGGGTCCCTGTCTATACCGTCCTAATTATCTGAATGAAAATGTCACGCATAGGTGTTGCTGCTGAAAATACTACACCTTCTGAGAGGCGTTAGCGCAGCCAGAAGGTGTGAAATGAGCACAGAGCTTTCGTGCAATCCCATAGATGACAAACATCACTTGCGGGCTTTTCTGATGAATCGAAAGTTTAATTACGCACACAAAGTGAGTTAAATAATCACAGTAGATAAACAGAAAACAGCAATAGTTTTATCCTCCAGTTGATCCATAAAACAAATTAAAAATTGATTTTTACTGTGTATCATTTACATTCACTTTTTATCTCTTTACTTTCCCTATTTTCATTGTCACATACCTGATAAGAGAGGCGTGTCTAAAATGCAGAGCGGGGTTGCATAAACTAAAATATTACTGTAACAGCAAGAAAGAAGACAAACATCAACAGGAATCAACAAAAACTGGTCAGTTTTGAGGAAACAATGTAGCTAACAATAATATATTAGACAGTCTAATGTTTGGTTGGTTAGCTACAAAGTTGCCAGTGCTAACATCAAATATACTCTCTTGTAAACTTGGGACCGTTGTAAGTCCCTTAAAAGTTTTAGGGAAATGGTTGCTTAAGGCCCTTTAGCTGCGCAGCAAGGAATACTTTAGTAGCTAAGGGCAAACGCTAACAGATTAAAAGGTTTTCTCTTATAAATCCCACAGAAATCCTTACAGTTATTTTATGCAACTCATTTTTACCTGTGGCATCCTTAGTTTCAGGGAAACCTTAGCCCTTAACCTTAGTGGTTTTATGCAACTGGGCACCAGTGATTTTAGCACCATTGCCAGCTACAGTCTGTCTTACTTTTCTTATAATAATCAACATTGACCATTGTCTCACATGGGAACCAAACCCCACTCTCCTATGTGAAAGTCTCCCATCATTATCGCACCCTACTCGTACTGCACCTTTATATATGCGTGTACTAGGTGAGGCAAAACATGACACTGACGTAGAATTATCTACTGGATCAGTGGGTCCATATCACTGGCTGATATGGATATGGAGACTGTCCTGAGCATAATTTATGCGGTGATGAAAGGACCAAAAAACTGTTTTGGCAACCCATTATGCCCCATTAACCAGTGAAAGGCTTTTAGCTTAGCCACTGTGTGCTAATTAACCCTAAAACTAAATTTAGATGCTTTTTGTTGCAGTATTTAGCCATCAGATGAACTGATAAAATTACACCTCTGACAAAGGACAGTGAGGGTTTCGAAAACACAGAGGCTCCAGTGTATTGTGTGAAACTAAAAGAATAGAAAAAGAAGTGTAAAACAAAGCTCCCTAATGACACTTCGACACATGAGCTAATGCTTTCAGTGCATTTCAGACAGACTCTTCTCATTACCATAAAGACTAAGACAAAGAAAATATGAAAAAGTTATGTGAGGGAAATGCGGAAACAGATGACTTATTTAAATGCAGAGTGTGGCCAAGAAAATAAGTTGAAGGATTTAACAAAAACACTGAATGGCTAAATGGTGAATTGTAGATTACAGTAATTGTATAATTAATTTATGCTATGGACTGATTTGAAGCAAAGCAAATAATTACAAGAGTTAAAAGCTTTTCAATTATAAAAACCTATTTGCATTATTAAAAATCACTCATTTGGTATTTATTCAATCATAGCTTTAATTCATCAGATTGTCTGTTAGTGACATTTGTCAGTTTGGAATTGCATTAATCTCTTTGTTTCTAGCCAATACATAACAATAAATCAATTTTCCTCCAGGTAAAAGTACACTTTTTAGTGTATATCATTGTTGATATTTGGGCTTGCTTGAAGGACACCATTACAGCTGCAATCTTCCCACTTGACTGTGTATGTAATTATAATATGCTTTTAACATTTTATTTATTTTCATGGCACATCCTCTACATGTAAATCACAGTTCTACAAGCAAGACATTCCCACCTGGCATGTCTTTCCAAATAATATCTTGAATTGCTTCAGAATAAAAACAGTTTAAACTGCTTTCTCCTGCAACCATGTGCTTTTATCCACGGTCATTTCTGCTGCATTTATATTTAATAATCACGTTTCCGTTATAATCAAAGCCAATCCTTTCTTCCCACATGTAACCGTATCATCTGCCTGCGGACGTGAGCAGAGCACCAATTACCCCGAGAGCTATACTTAGATGGATACGAATGTATGTTAAACCACTTCTGACATGTCTTTGAGCCGCGGTGTGCATCAAGGTGGTTGATACCGTGACAATAATAACTGATTCCTCCCTAAATGGGATCTAAATGAGCTGGTGCGCTTGGCTGATCTGCTGAGGAGAGAAGAGCAGGTTGGCGGCTAATAGGTAGCATAGCTCCTGGTGTCTGGAGACTGGCTGTAAAAGTTTTTGACTGCGATGGTCCTCTGGGGCTTTGCATGCATTACTGAGCACCACTGTGACCTTTATGTTCACTGGAAGAGGGAACTAACCAGTACTGTAAATCAAGACAATTACATGCTTGTCTATACATCCGCCAGTGGCTTTGTTCTGTGTTGCTGTAGCATTCCCCACTGAAAAGAAAAGAAAAGAAAAGAAAAGGGTATTTGTTAGCCCTTATAAGGGACAGTTCATCCCAAAATCAAAAATATGCTTTACCTCTTACCTCTTATCCATCCAGGTGGTTTTGGTGTGAGTTTCTGAGTTTTTAGAAATATCACTAAACTAGATGTCTGCCTAAATGGCTCTGTAACCAACACCAAATGTCTTAATCCACATCAGAAAATAGTCCTGAAAATTCACTATTAAGTCTTTAGTAAAAAATTATAGTGCACAGCTGTTTTAGGAAATTGCGGAACCTCTTTTTGTACAGCAGTATTTGTCGCCTGTTTTTAAAGGATTAAATCTCCAGTAATGAATCAGCTCAGGGCTGAGGCCACACTCAGAGTAGGGTCAGCTGGAGATGGACTAACACATTGTTGGTTTGATTTATTCATGGGATTTGTTGACAAAAAGAAAACAATACAATATCTCCAGCCTTATCCTTCAAGGTTAGGGGAAAGCTCATGGACACCGTTATAAGAAAACAATCTGTCGCCAAACAAAAGATGTGCAAACTGTGCCTCCTACTAGTAACACAATGTGTGGCACTCGGCTCACGATGTTCAAAGCACCAAAATAAAAATTTAATTTGAAAACTCAACAGCAATGTCATTTTCCAGAAATCATGACCTGGTTACTCAAGAGAATCCACAGACCTTGTTGTGAGCATTTTCATTTAGGAACTATTTTAATTACCAAACTACATCTGTCAACTGTAGCAATATAGCTCATGCTAATTACAGCATGGGCTCTAAACCTTAATGGTGTCTCCTCAGCTGAGCTGTAATGTTAGCACCACTGTGCTAGCTAGTGTAGTGATATGGTTGACTGGTGTTGTTCTGCACAAAGAAAATAGTTCCTACATGAAATTGCTCACAACAAGGTCTGTGGATTATTTTGAATGACCGGGTCATGATTTCTGGAAAGAGACACTGCTGTGTAGTTTTTCAAATGTATTTTTGGGTGCATTGAGCACCACAAGCTGAGTGCCATCTAGTTTGATTATAGGGACTCCCTAAAAACTTGCTTTTTCGCCTAGATGGATCTAATAGTGTACTCTTCTTCGAGCTCTGTGTGCACATACATATGCAATATGACATCAGTGTATTAAATGCATGTTAAGTATAAGGGCATACACAATGTACTTCATGTTTTCTTATGATTTTAATATTTGGTCTCACAGCTATGTACATGGGAAATGGTATTCTGCCTTGTAAATCCATTTGGGAATCTGTTGATGCAAGATATTAACTTACACTGATATTAAAGCCCCCACCTGAGCAGATTTTTGTTCTAAATGTCAAAATATATAAGCACTGTTTGGTTGTACATATTTCCAGTGTAACATTATGATGGTCGATTTTATTAAAATGTCAGGTAGACGTAGATTTGAAAATCTTCAGGGAAGAAGCTGTAATTGATGATCACAAAAAGTAAAAAGGTTTGATAGGCTAGATTGACAGGCTAGTTTTAGCTAATCCAAAAAGATGACCCAACGTGAACCAACGAAAATGTGCATCAGGCACACAACACTCTCTGTATGCAAGACATAAGGCACTTCTGTTATTTCTACAACTGATATCTCCAAGACTTGGCAACTCACACCTAAACGATCTAGATAGCACTACGGATTAAAGGAAAAACATATAATCTGGATTTCGGTGTGAATTGTCCCTTTAAAGTGCTCCTACTAATGAACAATACTTACACCCTTTTGCTTGTACCTGTATCTGGCCAAAACAATGTGATTGGCCTTCACCTTGTGCAAGCACCCTGTGTTTTAATAGTGTTAATAAGCCAAGAGTGAAATGCCATCTGTAAAGTAGCCATTAGTGAGGCTGTCAGCTCCAGTCCAGCAGGCCTGCACCGGCTGTAGTTTAAATGTCATCTGCTGGCTGTACACGGAGCCCAAGACAGCCTGAACAAAACCTCTGCCAGTCCAATGAGGTGGGTGGTATAATATGGCCTCTGACACAGCAATCAATAGGCCCTGTCTGTGGAGGGAATACTGTCTTCCTCCCGGGCTTCAGGTGGGACAGGCAGAGCTGTAACCAGAACCCGGTGCCAGGCACAGGTGGATTACAATAGCCAGGTTTGGAAGTGGAGGCCACACCGAGTCATGGCATATTGAAACGGCATGGCCCAATGTGGCCTGTCTCGTATTTACTCTCTCTCACAGACCACACATTCCCGTAATGCTGACACATGTATGCAGGGATTTCCAGACATAATCTGCCCTGCCTTCTGCAGTGCCTCAGCGCTAGTCACATCTTTCCTCCCCTCTCCTGCACCCGTGCGGATACAAATGAACACAAACCAAAAACAAACATATGCACGCTCATGCTTGCACTGTCGTCCTAACCCTTTCATCATTCAGTTTATCCCTTGTTGGTGTTGTTTCGCCAGTGTCACCACTCATAGCTGTCTCTCCAGCTGGGACCCTTCCATCATGACTATCCCTACCATCCATCTCAGCCTGTGACTGGGAGCCAGGAGGGATGAGCTGACTGTCAGCACAGGACTCGGTACAGGGATTCATAACCTCTTCAATGCCCTCTCAATTTCCACTCACTGTCTTTCTCCAGACAGGCTCTCTAAAGTTTCTGTCAGAGCGCCATGGCCAAAGCTCCGTCAGACTCAAAAGACCATCCATGAGGAGGACGAGGTCTCTTGGCTCAGACGCACAGAGAGAAATAGACAGACGGACGGAGACAGAGGCAGCTCATCTTGATAGATCGCTCCTGAGAGACAGAGAGAAAGCATAGGGACTCTCTGACAGCAAAGATATATACACGCACGCACTGAAGATCGAAGGTGGGGGCGACTGAGAGAAGGACATTGCAGGGGTGCAAGAAGGCGGCCGCAGCAGAGGAGGATGAGAGGCAGGACGGAGATGAATAGAGACAAGGCTAGTAAACAGACAGAGGCAGATGAACAGATGATGATAGATGATAGACAGCGAGATACAAGGGAGACAGCGACTGGCCTGTCCTAGCCTGTCTCTGGCCTGTCTGAGAGGGTTAATGTAAGCTGCACACTAGCACTTTAATAATACACCAGCAATGGAGTTAAAATGGATAAACATATAAAAGATTCATCAATCTGTCATAGAAGAAGGCATGGTATGTGTGTGTGTGTGTGTGTGTGTGTGTGTGTGTGTGTGTGTGTGTGTGTGTGCGTGTGTGTGCAGTGCAACCTTGCATACTGACCCACGATGTGCGTCCTTTGGTGTTAAACATTACAGAAACTTCGATGTAGATATCACAGTGTCAGCTGTGTAAAAACTAGTTCCTCACTCAGATCTCAGACAGAGATACAGGCCCAATAAAGTCGGTTTTTGAGGCTGCTGATAAATAGCAAATGTAACATAACATTGACTAAAGCTAGAGCTGTCAATGGTGAGGCATGGGGCCACGGCACAGACTGTCAAAAACAATTCACAGCAACAAAGGAAAATCTCAATCAAGGCATTCCTTCCTTATGGCAAACACGAACCACAGCCATGCTTTGTCATCAAGCCTGACAAAATGCAGTCATTAAAAAAGAAAATACATGTACTGTAAAAGAAATCATACAGGAATTTAGCAGAATCAACTAATCTTTTCTTATTAACATAATGTAAATATAAAAGATTTATTTATTCAGGTTACTTATACTTATAAAGTTCTTCTTATAGAGTTCTTCTAACTTGAAATCTTTTAGTAAATTAAGTTTCTAAAGAAACATGATCAGAATATTAGCAGACTTCCCATCAAGCATTATCAAGACTCTCCTGACAACATTCTTTTGTACAGTTTGAAGAAATCATGTACACTGTAAAAATGAAAAAGGTGAGGAATCTCAGAATTCCATGGCAGCTCACTGCAATAGATTTTTGAGTTTTAAACCCATTGCTTAAGTTTTGAAAAAGTTTTACCAACTACAAATCTTATGTTGATATATTTAACCTTTCGTATACTTGAATTAGAAACCCCCAAAAACATATTAAGTGAAGTTGTAAAACAAAAGGCACAAAGAATGCATATGAGCCAGCAGGGCAAGTATCAAATCAGAAATAGGCAAAAAACAAACAAACAAACAAACAAACAAACAAACAAACCCAAATCAAGGTAGAAATACACAAAATCCAGGAAAACACAGCAAAGGCTGGGAGGCTCAACACGTACAGTAGGACGATAAACTGGCAACTAAGGGTGGGACAGACAGAGGGAAACTAATCAGGGGCATGTAAAAACAATCGGCGATCGAAAAAAGGAGGCAAAAGACGATGACAGAAAGAGCAGCCAGAAACAAGAGGGAAGGTAAGAACTTCAAAATAAAACCCGAAACAACTAAAGACCCCAAACATGACAAAACCATCAAAAAAATTCATGGAAATTTCAGGCACCTGAATAATGAAAAACCAGGTTCAGGGTTTTTTACAAATTTTTTTTTTTGACTTTCTGAAACTAAAAAATCAAGGTTATCTAAAGACAGAAAGTCTCAACCAAAGATTATTGGTTGCCAAAAATCCCTCTCTTTTTTTTTTTGAGTTGTCTCAATTTTTCTTTTGACAGTGTATGAATAAAACTTGCCTTCTACCCCAGTACACTTTAAGACATGTCATGGTGGCTTGTTTTCACAACTATGAATACAAAACAATGTTCGTCAGTGTGACGAACTGAAGAATTGTTGGTGCAACTTAATATTTTAACCTATTTCTTATGTTTTTTTTCATGCGTAACTGATTTAATATCATGTTTATTTTACTAGAAAACTTCATTTGTTTTGAATCATTACAATATTACTTACTTACTTCTGTTCTAATCCAGTCAACTTGAAGTGTTAAGGCAGCCTGGGCACTAACATAAAACAAATAGTTTATTTTTTACAGTGCATTTGTACAAATACACACACAGGCGCCTTAACATATCTTAAGTGAAAAAAAAGTGCTCAGTCTGGCTCCTTTGAAAGCTCCACTGCTCTTACAGTTCAATTAGTGGAGCCAAATCCATCTCTTGTCCAACTCCCAGTAGGCCCGTCAATCTCACAGTCAGGACCTGTCACTGCCCTGCTTTTAGCCTGACAGCCCAGTATACACACAATATGCACATACACACATCAGAAATGTAAGTCAGACACGCACATGTGCACCAAGGCTCACTCCCACCCACACACGTCGACCCACACGAACAGGGGAACTTAACTCATTTGCACATTTCTTAAAAGCATCAAGAGTGGAGTCTATTGTGATTCAATAACAAAGACCACATCGTTTAAGTGAGAAAATTAGCTCCTTGGAATGGCAGGTATTAAGGTGTGGTGAAGGAGGAGAATGGAGGACTGGGATGAAAGGGGGGTCGAGCGCAGGGGGACGAACAGGCTGTTGAATTGTGATCGATGATTTGCCAGGAGGTGTGGAACCGAGGGAGTGAAACTCTGGGTGGGGCACGTCTCGATGAGGCTTCATCATCCCCCCTGTAGATCCTGTAATGAGAGAGAAGCAGAAGAGAAAGCTGAAAAGGTGGTTTTTGGCAGAAGCTTGTGAGACAGTCTGAGGAGAAACACATAGCTGTAGGCACAGGAAATGACAATATAGTAGAGTTTGTGTCTGAAACAAAATGATAATGACTTGCTAGGTTTTAAGACTGTTATAAATAAATGTTTATTATAAAACTGTGATGGGATAAAAAGATTATTGTGGGGCATGTCAGTATCATCATAATACCTCATAAACAAATACTGAGAGTCCAGAACATTCAAACACATTTGAAGGAATAGTTTCAATTTGTGGAGAAGATGCTTATTTGTTTCCTGCAGAGAGTTGAATGAGAAGACTGATACTCAGCTCATATCTGTCCATAAAATGCACGGCTACAGCACGCAGCCACTTAGCGTAATTTGCTTGTTGACTGTCGTTTTGAAGCCGTGACTTTAGCCTTATGGAGGTTGCCTTTTTTTTTTTTCGCCACCTGAACATGCACAACTGTGACAAGAGTGTGATAGCTGGTCGGTGATGCACTGCGAGTTTGGCAGCGTTTGGTTTTGGCTCGTCCGTTCAGAAGGAAAAAATGGCAGCTTGCCTGATTGTGAGCTTTCTTGTATCACAGTGCACTAAAATATGTTTACCCTGCTCTATTATCCATTTTACTCTAAATATGACGATAATGTACAAAATGAACAATGTGCAGTATTGAAGAAGACTTGAAACTAGAGATTAAGACCATAAACTCATTAGGAAATTGTTTACTGAGGTGGGATCATTTTGCAACAATCAGACTTCTTTTTGCAACCAGCTAGCCGTTAGACAGAATGCAGTTTTAAGGCATTTCTACATTGGCTTCACTTTTTTAGATCTTAAAGCTCTGTCCATCACTTATTATACAGTTTATATTAAACACACAGTGTCATTTTTACATTCTACCTTTAAATGTATTCTGTTTCTGCTGCAGGCTAGCCATTTCCTTCTGTTTCCCATCTTTATGCTAAGCTAAGCTGCTGGCTTTAGCTTTTTATTTAATGGGCAGATATGAGAGTGCTATCAATATTCTCATCTTCCTCTGCTTAAAAAAAAAGCATGCAAGTCCTCTGTTTGACCTACTTATTTGAGAATTCAGTGCACCTTTGCCCCCTGGCTGGTTTCACCCAAAGGACTTCAGATGATTTAATACAAACGCAACCAGCTCCTTTCTTCATGTTACGACTTTCATACCCCTACATTCAGTGTCATCCGAGCCTTCATATGACCCCATATTAACTCTGTGCGCAGGGCAAGTCTAAAGTGAAAGAGATGGAGAGACCGGGAAATGAATTTCTTGGGCTGTTTCCCTCATATCACCCTCTTTCAGCACCAGCGAGGACACCAAAGTAAAATATCTGCGGGTGAAACCGGAGAGGTCAGGGGACACATTTGAGGGAGAATAAACTGGATGGCGGCTGTAAACGTTATTGTCCCATTAATCAAAGCGACAGCCCTCGTGCCCATCACACATGCGGGAATTGTCTCTGGTGACATAAGTAGGTGGAACGGACTCGGAATGAGCAGCTCCCATCAGTGGATGACAAAACTGTAACTGACCCCTTGTCTCTCATCTATTTTAGGAAGCGCCAGTCGAGCCCGCAAGCTGTAATTTAGCCAGAGTAATGCATCTGCAATTTCATGCTGGCTTTGCTGTATTTTGAGGACAATGGAGGCAGCATGTAAAAAATTAAATAGATAGACTCCTGTGTCATCATGGATTTGTATGGGCTTGTGGCTTTAGTTAGAGGCTATTCAGGAGGATTGTGTTTAACAATGCTGCACAAGCCCTCTGCTGTTTTTCAGGAGAAAGGAGTTGCCAGAAAATCAATCAAGGGAGGCATGACTACAAATAAATATTTACGTTGAGCAGCAATCTCTCTGCATAAACACCACTTAAAGCCCCTGAAGCAGTAGGCAGACATTATTTATTCCTAAATTACCTTTCCAATCTCGCAGACAGCAAAATTGTTATGTATACGCTTGCCAGTGTCATCTTTTTGGTTGTTGTGACGCATATTTTTGACACTTCTTCTGTTATGATGAGACGGAGAGTCAGACTAGAGAGAGCTTGCAGACTGTGCAGACAAGTTGTCCATGATATTTTAAAATAAGCAATTAATGAACAAGTTGTCTTTAAGTTAGCCAGTGTGAAAGTGGTCAATTTTTCATATTAGTGCAGTTCTGCAGGCAGTTTTCTAAAGGCCTCTATGCTCCAGGGATTCACCAAACACATGCATCAGACAGAGGAGAGGCCCAGCGAAAAATCTGAAAAATACTCATTAAAGATAGGCCGGAGAAAAAAGCACATTCATCAGCAGGCGCGAGGCTTTCACACTGCAGCACAACAGAGCAACATTTTGTGCATTTTTCTGACTGAAGCAGCACAAAACATGTTAGCATCACTTCCACCAATCCCTTCCCGCTCTGTAATTTCCTCTCCAACTTCATTCTCCTCTCCTCCTTATCCATCCCGCAGCCCCTCTACATTTGCACGGTCATTGTGCCTCCTGGGGAGAAGTTTAAAGGGCCTTTCTGTCTGCCTTTGGGGCCTACCTGGTGCCACACAGGAGCGCCCTGTTATTCTGCCTCCTTCTGCTTTTACTGAGCCACCATGCAACAAACTAAAAGATCCAATATCAATCAGCCCAGATAAAATACCACCTGCTCCCACAATAACTCAAAAAAGACTATGCATTGCAGAGCTCTCTAATAAAAGAGGCTGATTACAAGAGCAGACGGTGACACATGCACAAACAGACACATAAACAACAACACAGACAGAAGAAAAGTTTTCAGAATATTTCTGTCACACTAATCAGCTGTCCTCACAGAGTTCAAATGTACTGAATGTAATAGAAATAGAAATAGTGCACCATCAATACCAAGGATGTTCTAACTATCCATACACTGCTTTTTCTGAAGTTCCCATGAAACAGCTAGTGACGTGTTTATCACTTATGTGTTTTCTATAAAAACAGGCAGCTAGGCAGTGACTTGCAGTTGCAGACATTAATTGGTGTTTACAGTAACCAGTAGCGCTGTGTGTTATGGCCCCCACGCCGTGCGGCTAAGTGGTCAGTGGATGTTGGAAGGAAAGCGGTCATATTAGTTGACTCTTTGTGGACTGAGAGCTCACAGTGAACATGATTAGACCAGGACCGAAACAGCCTCCGACACCTACAGAGCCCAGTTTGATGACAGAGAATTGGATACAGAACTGAGGTGGTTTTCTTGCTGGGTTTTGCTCCAAAGACCCCGGGGCTAAGTCATGACTAATCGAGCCAACAGCATTTAGCATTTAACTGAGTTATTTTAGCAACAAGTAAAGCTAACTTTCCATCAGTAAACTCCGTAAACTACCTTGATACTGTATTGTTGGTCTCAAAGGCTGCTTTAACAAAAAGTAAGCTAAAGCTATCTGTCCATCAGGAAACTCTGTAATTAATTAAATAACCAAGAGTTGAAGCTGAGCACCCAGAGGACATCGGAGGGAAAATATTTTCTCCATAAAATATCCACATCCAGTTAGTTACACTCGTTTCAGTGATTTAAATTAAAAACTTGTGATTTTGTACAATACAAATCAACCATTTTTGATTCTTTCCATAGTCTGTCCATTGACTTTTTCACAGGTTAATTGTGCATGGTAAATATTGTACAAAAAATGAGGTGACACTTCCTGAATGAGCACAGAGAGCCTATTCTGTCATCACTTACACAATGAAAAGAAATCGGACTCATTTTAAACAGTGATTCTGTCAAGAGCGAGAACTACTGTATAAACAGAAGTGGCACACCATCAAACAAAAGTATCAAACACGTAGCTGCAGGATTGAAAAGAGGCCATGGAAATGTTGTTGTTCCCTCTTACAGATAAGACAGAGGCTGTGATCAGCTTGAATTTTAATTAAGTGTTAAAGTCCCCTTAGTAGCACCGACACAGCCTGTGATGATTATTTTACTCTATGATCACAATCTACTCATCAGATTATGAGATTTCTCTTGTGCAAAGCTGACATTTTGGCCTAAAAAATGTCATGGCAAACTGCCCATTAGATTTTGATATCCCTTGAGCACAAGAAGAGTTACCAATAATTACCATGTTACTCAATGATTGATTAGATTCCTAGTTTCAAAGGTCACAGTAAGAAGTTTTCAGTCACTGCATATGCAATAAGTTTTGCAATTCATCACAATACTGTTGTATTATTGGCAGGATTGTCTGACTCTACTTCTGGGCCAGTGTTTCGGTCCTGTGTCGTGTAGAGAGTCACAATCACTGGCTCAGACATACCTTTAAACAGGACTGTAGCCATAGCTAGAAAGTGGTGTTTTGGTGCCCAGCTCTCAGCCAGACAAGTAAAGTGCTTACTCATGCTGTGATCACAGCCAGTGGCATTGGCTGTGATCAGAGCTTGGCCTGAACTAATCCAAAAAGTGTTGGGAAGTAACACCAAATATTGCAAGGGAATGGAAAAGTATTGTGAGGAAACACAAAAGTAGTTCAGCAAAAAAAAAAAGAGGTCCCACCTTGAACCCATAATTTAAAAACCCCTGAGGCTTTGACAACTAGTCTTCATCGGTTTTTATTGTCATCAGGTATGCCAGAGAGTATGCATTTATCACACAACAGTGATGCTATTCTTTTGTAGTAGCTGTGAATTCAGAGACATATTTTTAAAGTGTGAACTTAAAGGCCTTCAAAAAAAATCTATATTATCTCAATCAGTTTGAGCAGTGGAGTTCTGCAGCGCTTAAATACATTATCTGCAAAAATGACAAGAGTTTGTGTTTGGATTGGTTTCTGTTTTTGTCTCTTCATGGTGATGCACTCAAACGATTTCAACAAAATTTAACTCTGATATGGACACATAATATTGAATTTTTGGCGATATTTTCTAACTCATTAATGCACGATATTTTTCCAACTAATTGCAGAGAAAGTTCTTCACAAATTGGTCATAATGATCACGATGGCGGCTCTAAAGATCTGCAGTGAAATTTGTAGTGTTGAAGGAATGAGATTTTGCTCCTTCTCACGTGGCCAAAGCTGAGCAGTCATGGCAAAAAAATCTCCACGCTGCAGACATACAGTACTTGCGTTGTGTGGGCATAATGAAAGTGTCATCTTATCAATCTGTCATATTGGCAGAAATTTCAAGGCTATATTATGTTCAATTTTAAAGCATTTATTTGCTGATACTGATGATGTACCAGTATTATTGCGCAATGCTACCCTAAACTCTGATGACTGCTGTAAAATCAGGTCAAGGATGTTCTTTTTCTGTTTATTGTTTATTTAATCAGGGACATCTGACATAATCATAGGCATAAATTTTGGGGTTTAGAACACAAGCATTTGTGCAAGTGTGTGGTGGTGGCTGTATCTGCAGAAACCCTGCTCTCTGCCCATATTTCCTAATTTTTTCCATTTTATTTCGCTGTGCTTGGGACACTTTACCAGCCCAAAATGTTAGTTGACATCCTGGTGTCTTTTTTTTACGAACAGCTCAGACAAATGCCACTGATTTTACTTTTAAACGTTTTCAGTCACTTTAAGTTTCAGCACTGAAGAATACGAAAGTACATCAGTAATGTCCTAACCACATTTTCAGACTTTTATCTGTGGTGGCCAGTGTCTATACTGTACAGTGTACGCAGTGACACTGTAATATATACTGCTCGTATTACCGTTCTACTTTTTCAAGGTGACATAAATTGCCTGCATTACTACCTCTCACTCTTCCTGACCTCGGCTCAAGTATAATTGGACAAGGCAGGCCTGTCCATCCAGTCTATTTTGGTGCCAGCCAGCTTCAGTTTTACTCCCTTTCCTCTCCTCACACACACACACTCCAGTCTTTCCCATTATCTCCTCGAGCTATCTCAACCTTGTATCCACAAACAGTGAACCATTTCAGCAAACAACACCGAGCTGCATTTCAGCACACCATTTACAAATATTAGCATTAATGCAAAATGTATTAGGAATAGATAAATGGAGATGAAGGTGGGTGAGTGTTATTCCCACTCCCTGAACTCTTGCCAGTTATACTATCTCTACAGTGTGTCAGGTTGAGTGGAGAGGACAAGCGCCGAGAATTTTTATGAGTTGGAGTAATTAGGAAATTTGAATCTGGCTTGTATGGACTAGTATGCAGACTGAATACAATCACAGAGTGGCTGTTTTCACCATGGTATGAATAGGCACATGGCAGCTGTCTGGCTATTCCTCCTTATTTTAGCTATTAAGAGTGACAAATACACTGTTGATAAGAGGTTGCGGTGGATGAATAGGTTAAATACAAGGCTTTTCTGGCAGGAGAGTGAAGTTTGAGTCCTGCCCTGGAAGACTAATATTTGACAGTAGTGTGAAATTACATGTCAGTTGTACCATTTTTAAAAATATTTTTTCAGTTTTTAATCAGTTTGGTTATGTTTCAGCAGCAAAACTACTTGATTAGGTTTAGGAAACAAAACTACTCAGTTAGGTTTAAATTTTACTTTATTTTACTCAGACTCAGAAACGAAACTACTCAGTTAGGTTTTGACAACAAAACTACTTGATTAGGTTTAGGTAAAAATCATGGTTTGTCTCTGCCATGCAGGTGTAAATGGCCACATTTTCTATTTATACCCTGGGTTCAAACAGCATTGTTGGCTTATGATACCTGAGGCTTGTCTCTGCCATGCTAGGCTATATGCACCTGGGTGTAAATAACTATATTAGCTATTCCATCCCAGGTGTAAATAGCCACACTGACTACTTACACCCCAGGTTCAAATAGCTTTGTTGGTTACATACACCTGGGTGCTTGTCTCTGCCATGCTAGGCTATATACACCTGGGTGTAAATAACTATATTAGCTATTCCATCCCAGGCGCAAATAGCCACATCGACTATTTACACCCCAAGTTTAAATAGTATTGTTGGCTAGAGATGCCTGGGATTTACACCCCATTGTTGGCATTGTTGGCAACAGACACTTGCACGCTTGTCTCTGCCACACTAGACTATATAGGTACACCCAGATGTAAATAGCCACATTGACTATTCCACTGTGGGTGCAAATAGTGTCTGACATAAAATCAACTGTGTGTGGGTGTATTGTGCTGCTGTTAAAGTGGGACAGGAAATATTCGTGATGAGTTCCATAGGATGAAAGAGGTGGCTGGTCCTGTATGCCACTGTAGCGGATAACTTTGAGTTATGGAACCCATTTTCTCTTAAGAGGATGCGCCACTGTGGGACACATCTCCTCATGGGGGTTCCTCTGAATTCAATCCTGTCTTGAAGGCATACTGGAGCAGCGCAGGTCTCTGTCTCACAACCTCATTATCACCTGCACAGTCCCAAATCCTTATTCTACTGAAAAACTAATCTGGCAAAATATCTTTCTTTGCCTTTGGAGCATTAGGATTACATGTTTAATCTATAATTATCTTCTACTTAAATCAGTCACAATCTCATTATGAGACAAAAATGCCATGCTTGCCGGCAACCAGTTTCCTGAGGAGCCTGTATCTTATTCAGGTCCCACACTCCGAGAAGGGCTCAGTGATATCTCTGATTCAAATCCCGACAAATCAATTTGGAGAAGTGCACCTAGACACTGCACGGATCTTTGAGACAGAAAGAGCAAGACACAAGTGGATATAAGCCCCAAAACCCACAGGTTGCTCCAGCACAAAACTAACACTGCCTTGACAGTCCACTCAGGGCCTGTCCCAGGAAGCAAGGCAAACACGCACAATAGTCAGGTGAGTAAAGAAATCAAACAATAAAACCAACAGACTACAAATACCTGTGGAATACAAGTCTTCTTCAAACATTTCCAACATGTTAAAGAGACAAGGACGGAATGTCAAAGTGATATTAACACAATACTTAAGTCATGATACATTATCATTGCAATTTTTAACATTGATAGAATGATGAGTTTGGCGGTAACTATAAATTGTGATATATTGTGTTGACATTTTAGTGGTGAAAAGTTCTGTGTCAGCTCATGTTGGTGGAGTGTGTTCACATCCAGTCAGAGTTTCCTCATCTGGAAAGCTTGTTTAGTGTTGCTAAATTCATGCTCTAGCTCCTTGGATTTGTGTGATGGCATCCTCCAACCACTGCGGGGAGCTGTAGGATGGTGGCTTTTGATGCTCACATGTGCTGCAGATAGTGCTGAGACAGTTTGTTAACTTTGCTATTTCATGTTTCAAATTTCAAATATTTTTGTTAATGTTTGTCACGTGTTTATTCAGAACATGGTGGTTTATGTTGGTAATCAAGACAGGAATTTCTCTGCAGCCACGGTGGCCATGGCCACGATGCCCTCTTTTGTTGAGATTCTGATTGGGTAACATCAGATGAAATGCTGCACATTTAATCAGTGCTGGGTTTTTGCAGCAGAGCCAGAGCACTCAGGACGACTGCGAGAAAGGGATGCAAATATGAACAGAAGTGTTGAAATAATGTTAATGTAATGTTACTCTACAATTCTGTGGTTTACAGTGTTATGTACACTCATCTCCTCTATGAAACATTCATTGTGCTGGTGTTTATACTCTGTTTTAACTGATGACACCAAAGGCCAAGTGGCCATAATGAAATGATGAAATTCCAGCCCTGTTGGTAATTGTCATTTTGTGGTTGTTTATAGTTTTAACCATGACTGAGGTGTTGCTGTTTTGGCCATCAAGTCTCCTGAGTTGATACAACATTGCACATATTGTGATACTATGCTGTATTGATTTTTCCCCCACACCTAAAAGAGACCCTGCAGAGTTTTTGACCTCTCATAGTACTACGGAGGGGTGTTTTTGTAAGAGTTCTGCTGATGGTTTCATGCTATTTTTGCTAATCAATAGCTGGTGGCAGTAAGATGTCAATGCACAAACAAGTCTGCAAGCAAGCTACTGTATGAGGCTGTTACACCTCAAGGATCCACACGATGCATTTTAGTGAGAAAAAGTGAATGCAAACCTAACTGTTAATAAAAAAAACATCACAGGATACCTTCAAGTCATTTTTGAGACCAGTTGGTCATGATGTCCCCAACAGGCCACACGGAAATTGTTTACAGAATAGGATTTTTTTCAGAATTTCCAATATCCTTTGCTTTTTTCTTTCCAATTACTGCAAAATCTTACACATTCTGCCTCTAATAACAACAATTACATGGTTAAACTGGTCACAGCCTGTAGTTGTAACTGACCGGGGTTTCAAGTAGACATTACCTTATTTTTACAGAGTGAAAAACTTCACAAATTGAATTTAGCACAACAAAGATGAACGTATCTCACCATGGAAGCTGTAGGCAAAAATACCATTGGTTATTAGAAGTATTTATTTTATAGAGCTCCTCTGAAAGGCTTTTGCATTCTCAGATATACAGAATAGAAACTTTTCTTCTGCTTTCTTCTTTTTGATGCGACTTCCTTCCAATTTCCTTTGTAGAGTCTTTGAAGGCTCTCCCTTCCTGCGTTTTCAGCTTGTGGCTGTGATGGTGCAAAATTTCCTGAAGGAGCATCAAAAATGATTCAGTCACAACCGCCGAATCATCCATCACACGATAGCTTTATCAATAGTTTTATCATCAGCACAGTTTCCTGAAGGGCTGTGAGGCTGGAGGGGGCAGAGTTGATACACCAGGGGAGTGTATCGTGACAGAGAGTTTAGCATGCAGAGTAAATGCTGATTATATTTGCACATGCTTCACAGTGATGAATGCTTCATGGTCATACCTTTCATTAATGTGTTACCTTGAACTTTCTTGTAAAACTCCCTGAGCAAGGGCGTCACTTTGTGTTGAAAAGTGGTGGGCACATCAGGGCTCGGATGGAAAAACAGTTTTTCAACATACGCGATTTTAGGCAATGTAATGGGGAGATTGGCATGAATAGATAATAATAGCAGATCAGAAAAAGAATGCATAAAAAGGGCACAAGTTGACAATACGAAATACTTAGTATAAAACGTAACACTACATCAACAGCACAACATCTTCAGCTGCAACACAGCTGCAATATGACATTAGTGTAGAAAGTATCAGTGCATGTTTCAGCCCAGCAATAACAATATTCAACATCAACGCCCTAAAATATGACAAAATAGAAACAACTGAAAGAATAACATTAACATTAGGTAAAGATAATAAATAAATCACACCTTTAGATAAGAAATATGTAAATCCCTTACATTCAGAAATGAGCATTATAATCCAAATAGTGAATTAGAGCCATAGACCGTATATTAAATATGTTCAAGCCTATATTTAATATACGATCTATGGTCGAAGTAAGTTGTTTCCCCCCACCTGGGTCTCCTGAGATGTGAAGGCACTGTTTTCCTGCAGACTGCAGGGACACTGAACAGGATTGTAAAACAAGCACAACATTATATTTGGACAAGGACAATACACATACACACTCTGGAGTTTGAGTTCAGTAACTGTCTGCTGCATCAGCTCCTTCTGAAAGATTCTTAATGATTCCTTATGACTTATAAAAAGACACTCATTTGTCAAACAGTCAGCAATAATTTTAAATCTAGTAAATGTGAAATGGGCAAATAAACAACAACAACAGCCCTGTTCCAGCCCAGAATGGAAAGTAATGTCTATGCTGCATAATTCTTTAGAAACACAAAAGTTCACAAAACTTTACAAGTCAAGTCCAATCTATCATCACTTGTATATTTGCATATGGTGCAAAGAAACAATTCTCAAAGTGCTATCAGCTGTTAGTTAACATTTCTTGGTGTAAGCTTAACTAATTATGCTTTTAAAAAAAGAGATGGGGACAAAATCTGCCATGTGGAAAAGTCTCCAGCATCCCCCATGTCAATGACACCTCCGTCCCTGAGTCTTAGAGTCTTAGAGAAGGTTTTTGTAATAATTTTGATTGCAGGTATTAGAAGCATTATATCTTTGTTTTTAAAAAAAAGCCTTCAAAACCATTGAAATAGTGAAGTAAAGAGGACAAAATTCACGAAAGCATTGTTCAGTTATTTCATACAAGAAGTTTTGATGGGGTGCATTTGAAATGCATGCTCCAAAATCCTCCTGCACAATCCTGTTAGATCCATAGGCTCAGCAAAACCCCAAAGTTAATGTTAAGTCCATATTGAGGCCTGCTGTTGCGAACAATATGAATACTCTCACAAATGTTGCAACTTTTGGGTATGATCCTCTTGTAATTTGCACTTACCGAGAATAGAGCCAGCATATCACAAAGCAGTGATGGAAAACCTTCCACAAATCCATGAAATGTGACACCACTATATTAAAATAGATGTAGCAAACCTTGGAGTGGATAAAAAAAAAATCGTACTTCTCTCCTCTGGATATGTGCAACACACCTTCCACATTGCCACTATTTTCTTTCTTTTTTTTCCTGCTCCCATTCTGAATCTTGTCAAAGTGTTTGCAGTTGTGAGTGGTGGGGATTGAGCAGTGAGAACAGTGTTATCAAGAAGCAATCTTGCTTCGATGGAGTGGGGATCTAGGCCACAGAAAAATGGGTGGGTGGCAAATAGTTGTCTGGGAAAGCAAGCAGACAAACACTGCACTGTCTGCCTGTATACAACGTGCAGCAGAGTCAAATATCTTTTACCTCTTGGGCAATTATACGGTTACACAAACACTTCACCTCTGCCAGTGATAAAATTAAAGTCTGCTTTGATGGCCAGTAACACTATCTCCACTATATTAAATCAAAGCAAAACAGGGAGCTGGCGGCTTTTCATCACAGGTTGCAATATCACCTCAGACCATTTGTTTTCTTCTCCCCGTGTCATTTATGGGGTGACTTTGAGTCCTGGATAGACGTTCTACAGGTGCAGTGGGCAATTTTGGAATAATATCCCCTCTAAACTGCAATCCAATGTCAGTGAGAATAGCACTTAATATTCCCAAACAGTTCATTACATTTCTGTCAATCTTCATTCTTTGCCCACTCTGAGCCTGCGTGGCTATCAAGGTCACTGTGTTCGGCTCATTCGCCACGATGTTGCTGGCGCTGCACGGGTCCGCTGATCACAGCCGGCCCCTTTATTAAGACAGAGAGTCATGTGACCAACAAAGGTGGCACAAGGACCTGCGGTGACTGACACTGGTGACGCTTAATGCTGAAACCCCCTCGGTGTAAATATTCTTGCTACAAACATAATGGTCTCATTTATATATCAGATATGTAGGGCATACTGTATTTCCCAGCAGTCCTTTTCAAAAGACCAAGGTTGTGTATTAATTCTAAAACATGACCATCAAATCAAACTACACAAATTGACTCAACAAATAAAAAGCCAAATGTAGGGCAACGATGCTCGGTTTTGTAACCCAGAGACAAGCTGCCTCAAATCTATGGTAATTTTTAAAGGGCTAGTGTGTCAGATTTAGTGGCATCCAATGGTGACCTTGAGGACCTACAGAGTTTGCAAAAGTCAAAAAAACAAAACCAAAACAAAGAACTAGTGTTTGGTTTATCGCTACTGGGCTGCTCTAGAAATTATGCAACATGTTGGCCTCTGTAGAAGAAGATCTGCGCCCTCTGTAGATATAAACGGCTCATTCTAAGGTAACGAAAACACAGATATTCTTATTTTCAAGTGAGTATAAATGAATGAAAACATGCCTATGAATATTATATTCCATTCCAGCCACATTCTGCCAGAAGATCCCTGTATATCTTACACACTAGACCTTCAAGCTAATACTTTCTTTGAAAAAACTGGAGCAGATTGTATCGTGGTGCATTATGTTGAAAGCAGTGGTGTGACTACAGTACCGTAAGCAGACTTACTCAAGCAGTTCTGAGGTATTTGTACTTTAATTGATGCCAATTATACACCTACTCCACCACATTTGGGCTATAATTAGTTTGCAGATGAAGATTTGACAGGAAACAGCCCAGCAGTATATAAAGCAGTTAAAATTAGCTCCATCTCAACCAGTTGCAACTATTAAATTCTTCTTATGTGTTTATGCATCAGTAATAATAATCCAATAATCTCATGTTAGTATAACACCTTACCATTGTATCCCCCCCCTGACTGCAGGACTTTTAATCAGGTAATAAGAATGAAACAATTTAATTAATATCACAATGTCTCAATACTACCAAACTGTGATGATGTCTACAGAGATATTACATAATTATTTTTAATTTATTATCTTAATTTTATTTTCTAAAAGGGCTGCCATTGACTGCTGCATTGTTCGTTTGTTTGTTTTTGTTTCATTTTGTATGTTTTTTACATGCTTAGGTCATGTCTGGCTACTTTAATTTCATTTTAACAAAGACAGAAAGCAGAAGCACTTCAAGTTAAAAGGAAAAACAAATTTCATATTAATAAAACATAGGATTTATCATTTAATAAAGAACATTTTTGCACGTCATCAGTTTTTATATTACTTCTTCCACCACTAGTTGAAAGATGTTCCTAATATTTTTGTCGCACTATATACTGCTATACTACTGTAGGTATAAGGATATCAACAAAATATAAGGAATATAAATAAAAAACAGATTCACATGCTGTTAAAATACTTAAGACTTATCCTTATCCTATATTATGCTTAAACCTCAAAATCATTATACTGTTTTTCATTCCAAAACCAAAACAATCTCTTTGTCTGTCCTCATCTTCACCCGATCTGTTTTCGACATCCGCAGCTGAACTTGCTCATACTTAGAGGGGCAAAAAAAAAAGGAACATTTACATCATTGTGGTTTTTGTGTGTTTTGTGAGCATGTGTACTTGGAGCACTAACAAAATGAAATACTTTTTTTTTCATATTGTTAAGCCACCACAACAACCACAATTCACTTTACATATGAAAAGGCAGAAAATAATCTGTTTATTATCCGATACTGAGACTATAAATAAACATTCCACAGTCTGTAAATTAGCAATGATTTTACTTCAGATAAAAACAAACTGGGGATTAGTTGGTAAACTAATGAAATGAGGGATAAGAAAATGCTGCTTTTAAGTTTTTAAATTAATGAAAACTTCAGTAGGAATGATAGGTTATTTAATGAAATATACTAAATCCATGCTGATATCTCTGCAGCCGCTGTTAGTGCAAGAATAGCAGGGTTGTTATTTCATCATGCACAAAACATAAAGCACAACGTCAGTATTCCATATTATATTCCCTCAAGCTTTTTTACAGTTAGAGGAAGATGATCCCAGTGCTTAAATACTGTATGTAATCTATGAACAAACCTGGATCAACAACTGGGCAAAGGGCTCAAGACCACCGAGGGTCCAGAACCTCCAGGTTCACTCAATGCTAATTGGTTGCTGGCAGCTGAATCAGTAGCTCGTTCGTTTGAGAATTTGCACCACAGAAGTCAAATATAAACAGAAGATGGTTTTGCTTTATGTGTTGTCTGTTATTTTCTCTGTGTGAGAGGGGGGTCAACTGGGGCTCAACACTGAATTTCTGCCCTAGGGGTCATAAATAGTTTAATCCAGCCATTTCTATGGAGAATTATGCACTATGGCAAACTACAGTAGGAGTATGCATGCAAAGGCCGGGGGGTGGGGGGGTATTGAACCAAAAGTGAGCAAATAGTGACATGAAAAACAAAAATGGTGTACATACTGCAGGGCTCCAACTTTCCAATTTCCAGTTTCCTCTTCCACTACCAAAGTATTAACATTTTCAGACATCAGAGTCTGATGAAGAGGAACATTGCTCAAAATGTTACCACTTTGGTGTATTAAATAAGTGGAAATTGATGCACCAAAATCTGAATACATTATTTTTGAGATAGCACAAATAATGAGATTGAAATAGATATTTTCTTTTTTTTTTTTTAAAAAGGTTGCCTTTAACTTCAACAATCACTGATTTAATGTCCCAAGATCATCAAGATACTTTTGTTGGTTGAACAGATACAGATAATACCGCTGCAGGCACTTCTTCTTCTTCTTCTTTAGGTTGTCCACCATGTCTGATGTTGACTCCTACTTTTGTTTGATATGAGTCCTTTGGTGTCGATAAAGTTTGATGTGGGATACACAGCGCTCACAAAGGCAGAGGCTGGTGTCGGATTGGTGTTGGTGACCAACTTCAAGTCACACCAAGCTGGCTGTTTTTGTGCACAGGGATTGTGGTAATTGATGAGGAGGAACTAATCCACAGGTATATTATATGCTGCATTCAGGTCCAGGTGAAGGTGTCGGTAGTGTGCTGCAGTGCAATAGTTGTCTATTGCGGCTTCTCTTTCAAGCTCTTTATGGGCTCTTTTAGGCCTCTCTGTGTGCGACGCCGGCAGGCAGAGTCAATACTGTGAAATGTGATGTGAAAGCTATTCTGAAGCCGTGCAAGTTATATTAATCATCCAAATGACACATTATGGAAAGAAAAAAAATGCACTTTGAAGACTTTTAACCATAGTTTTTCACAAAGTCATATAAAAGAAGGATGAAAATTTACCACTGTACTTATGTAGGCGCTTAAATCAAACCCTGAGACCGGGAACATAATGCCAGGTTAATAGCAGTCTTGTGTTGGGTCTGCCATGGCTGCTGCTTTTTATATTGCTACTGACCTCAGGTCTCCTCTGCACACAAATGAGTGCAATCCTTATTCACTCTTTGGTGATTGAATTGGAGAAAATTTACATGATTGAATTTGAGATTTTATTTGATACATGTTCAATACTGTAATCAAATGTGCGAGCTAAAGCTTCTGCAAGCTAGAATTCGATGTCAGTATCATTTTTCAGAGGGCTTATGTCAGTGGCATGCTACAGTCAGTCTAAGGCCAACTTCAGGTCAGCAAAGTGGAGCCAACACTTGAACATTTATGTTCTTTTATGTATCATTTTATGTATGTATCATTTTATCGTTCATACGTAGGTTTTGTGGATATCTGCCACAGAGATGTCTTTCTTCTAGTATAATGGGACTAGATGGCACTCTATGGGGCTCAAAGTGCCAAAAAACAACAACAGATATGTCTCTTTCCCAGGTTTGTGTTGTAATAGGTTACATCTCATTGGGAGTTACAATGTAAATGATGACTTGGTTACATTTTTTATTACATTTTTAAAATATGCTGATTTTAAATAATGAAACTTGCTATGTTGCCTCACGAAAAGCATGTCTGACATACAAGGTTTCTCAGACAGGTGTTTCACTTTGTGTTGGACCTGGCAGGAGGAAAATAATCGATGCAAAAAGGCATTTTATCAGCACTGGAAATGTTCTGAGATGTTTAAAGAAGAAAAGAGGAACTTATTTTTGTGGCTGTGTCCAATTTTTAGTTTTTTTAAAAATTATTATTATTATTTTGGCAGGTGAATATTTTCAATGTTTGATTTGTAATGAACATTTTTTGTATATCCCAGTGGAATGCATTACTAATTACAAAAACTGCCATGTACTTTTTATTCAGTAACTGACTATATATCTATATACTATATATCAAAAACATGCCTTTTTGGATGCTCCCATGGTACAAAACCTGGCAAAGTGCCCTCTAAGGTTTCCTTTTGGTGAACAAAATGTGGTTAAGTGCCCTCTAAAGTATCCTTCTAGTGGACAAAATGTGGTAAAATGCCCTCCAAGGTGCCTCTCTAGGGGGGGAAACAGTGGAGTGCCATGCAGGCTGTCCTCCATACTAGAAAATTATTTGGCATCTATTTAAAAAGTTGTGTGTTTTATCAGAGTTGCTGTAGCTGTTGTACAACAAACCAGTTTTAATCTATTGTAAATGCTTTACCTTAAATGCATTTTTTGCCACACTGATACCCCACCAAGTAACGATGGTGCCCTTTTTATTTCTTTTGCCCCTGCCCCTCAGACAGCCTGAGTCTGCCTCTGACAAACCATGTAGTATATTTCAATTTGAAGGACATGGTGCAGCCATAAAAGAACACGGAGTCTCGATCTGATTATGTCACTATGTTTAAACATCATGATGCTTAAATGAAGAGCTGGAACAAGTTGATAAACAATAGACATTGTGGAATACAGTGAGGTTCAACATTAGAGGAGAAACAACAGGAAAACAACATGTTAAGTGGTTTAAGTAAAGTACACCGTTTGCTCTGAGGCATTTTGTTCTTTGTTGTGGTGCCGTTATATTGATTTTGTTGATATTACAGTAAAAGTCATCTTGATATTGAAGCAAAATCCCAGCATTTCTACTCCGTGCAGCCTCACAAGTCCACGCATCAGTGTGTTTTTCTGTGTGTGTGTGTATGTGTGTGTGTGTGTATGCTGTGCTCCAGGAGGCCGGCTTCCAGCTGTCAGGGAGTGCAGCCTGCAGTCAGTCAGGGGGAACAGGTCTGTGTAAGCTGCCAGTCAGGCCCAGCACTGCAACTGCTGTCCCTACAGTAATGATGATGGGGGAGCACATCCACCACTACAGGAGCTCATTAAGGGAAAATAATTGGAGTTTGTTAAAAACAACAGTCCTCAGGCCGAGGGAGACGTGTGTTTGTCCACATTTGGGAAGACACAGTCTCCACTCCCCTGTATGCTTTTCACCTATGGATGGATGGATGCATAGATAGATAGATAGATAGATAGATAGATAGATAGATAGATAGATAGTTATAGTTATTGGTCATGAGGCCTTTTTGAGTTCAAGGCGTGTAAGAAAACTTTTTAAAACAGTATACAGTAGGCCTATATGTCTGTATTTCATTCATTTCTGCGAAGAAAACTAAATGAAATAGTTATTTTTTATGCTCAGATTATAATGTAAGACAAACCTAAAAATATAGACACTAAAAAAAGAAATTAAGGATAAGGGCACAGGGAAGACCTGATTATATTCACAGAGTCTACACTCTCTGCTGAACAGACTCTCCCTGCAAAGAAGCCTTTGAAGTATGTATGATTGTTAAAAATAAGGAAAAATATTTAATACAGACAGAATTGTATGAAAATTTCTGATGCATTATTCACTACAAATAATCAACATTCATTCAAATCAGTAATTTTACACAAACCTCCTGTAGTTATTGTGTTCACGGCTTAGGTTAATTGTACAGTTTATTACTTGTTATTTGAAATATTCATAAAATATGTCACTTAGACAGGAGTTGTCAATTTACACAATGAAAGAAAATGGGTCTCTTAAGGAAAAAAAGGTTGGGAACCAATTCTTCTAAGTAAATATAGTTTAAGAAATGTTCATTTTACTCAAATGCTGAATATGCACAGAGAGCAAAGAAAGAATTCAAAGAAACGGATCATTTTCAGTGGTTAATTTTTTCCAGCGCCGTAGAATATTGGCCAGCCAATATATCAATATAATTATATAATAGTAATATAATTATACTCCCTAAAATTGATATTGGCATTGGCCCCAAAAGTCCACTAACTCTGATTGATACATAGCTAGATAGAAGTGCACCTGCTCATGTCATCAGAACAGTTTTCAGTCATTCAGCTCCTGATCTCTCATCTTGTATCAGCAGCAGCAGCGATGAAACAGGAAATTCAGCCTCTCATAGAAACAATAGTGAAAGCCTCTTCTGATTCCCTGCTTTTACCCAACACAGACAATCACTGTAATTATTACTCCTCTCACAAATAAGTGAGAGTTGGGAATCATTTAATGGTGCAATCTAAAATTAAACACAACACATGTAAACACTGGCATGGAAGGAGAAACATGTAATTACTGGTAATTATAGAGCGGGATTCTACCACGGCAAAGTCAATCAACCTCCAGCACTGAGGAGGAAACTGCAGAGCTCAGACTGAAAAAAGATTTTTGTAACTGCAGCAACGCCAAGAAAGTTAGGGTTGTATATGCCGTAGAGTTTTGATTTAAAACTCCCTGGGTCATTATTAAATATTCATCTGCAAGATGACAAATCTGTCCATAAAGAATTCGAAAAGAGCGCTTTTTTGATTCCATAAAACTAGACAAAATTTCAGTCCCATGAAGATGCTATTAAACTGGCACGAAAGACCCTAATCCGCCTTAATGTCTGGCAGTGGAGATGCATGTCATGTGGTGATTATGCTGCCTGCTCCCGTGTTCCACATGTTCCTCCCCGAGCAGGAGGGGGTTAGATCCTCTGGATGCCTGACTCAACCGTTAGAAGCCGAGCTCAAACCTTTACCTAGAAAAGGATTAGGCAGACATCACTTACGTTTGACATAAGTCATATTTGTGACATGTGACAGGTGATTTAACTGAGCCAGGAAGCAGACGATGTCGTATATAAATCCTGTGTAGTTCAGTGAAACTCAGCATGTGTCCTTGTGTTCATTTTTATCAATGAAACAGAAACGCGGTGGCTGTTTTCATTGAGATAAAATCAGATTAATGACGGGTAAAGACACGAACCTGGCTGATCTGTAATGGGCTTATAGGAGACAGCATGTTAGTATGGCGGGGCTTCTACATCATGGGATGATTAGTTTACAATATCTGTGTGTTTGTTGCAGTTTTTAAGTGCATGAATCCCTGTGAGTGTTATAGCAGCTACTGACTTACGTTGCTTTATATGATCTTAAAGTGAAAAACTCCCACAGTAAAGGAACTCCATGAGGCGTATGTATCTTCTGTGTCTTGTGATCTCCAGATTTGGTGATTTTGAATTTTTCACTGAAGCAGAAGGAGGGAGTTGAGATAATTCTCCCATCTATTAAAGGGACAGTTCACCCCAAAATCAAAAATACGTATTTTCCCCCTGGCCTTTAGCACTTTTTATTCATCAAAGTTTTGAGTCCTGTGGTGCTCAAAAACCAGTGTCTCTTTCAAAAAATCATGACACGATTTCTCAAGATTATTCACAGACCTTGTTGTGAGCAATTTTATGTAGAAATAAGATTTTTTTTTGTTGTTGTCGTTTGTTTGTTTTGGTGCTTTTTAGGACTTTTAGGACATTTAGTCCCATTATATTGGAGAGAAGGCAGAAATCTCTACTGCCGATGAAACAAGGCAACTCACAAAAAAACATGCATTATTACATAACTTAATTACAGTAACAAGAGCACTTGTATATCAATAATTCCACCACAGCTTTTTTGGCCTGAGTTTCACCTTTCAGTCTACAGTCTGTGGCCGAATCCCAGTGTCCCCCCTAAAGCCTGAAGCCCTGAAACCTTATGGACTTTAGCTGATGTCACCTGCCTTACTTGAGTGTGAGAGGCTGCAAGGAGTCATAATGGTACAAATAGGAAGAAGACAGCACTTCACAACACATCAAAGTGACACAAATTACTCAAATACACATGAAATATGAAATGAAAATATTATAACTCAATTACATAAAAATAAAAAGAGGCATATGCAGACACAAATATAAATACTGTATATTCAATCAGAGATTAAAAAGAAAATAAATAAACTGAGTAAGTTTCACAGTTCACACAGAAAAGGTGACAGATGCTCTTTGGGTTCCCCTTGTAACCCCATGTTTAATGTGACAACACTATGAACTGTGGGTAATTCCCTGAGGCAAAGTCTGCAGAAATGGGGACTTCCGGAACGTGGGCATAAAGGGCTCGAAAAGTCCACAAGAGAGCCCTCATGGACTTAGCGATTTGACAGTGGGACAGACATAAGCCCTCACAGATTTACCATGAACAGGCCTCAGAGTCTGTGAGTCTTTGAGGGTGGACGCTGGGATTGGGCCTGTCCAGCCTTGTTGGTGAAGGATGTTGTAGTTTTATGTAGTCATATAAGGAAAGAGTAACCTTGTGAACATTTTTCACTTTGATTTAAGCTCTGCTGATTGTTCAGGTATGCAAAGATACAGTTTTTCAATAGTTCAATAAACCATGTATATTAATCAGTTGTAGCTTTATATATTAGATGTAAATGATGTTTGGAAAATGCGTGTTAGTCACAGGCAAATGTTTGTTTTGGAGCTGGGCTGTCCTGTTGGCCATAGTCTGGGGAGAGCATTACTCACCGAGGTTGTGAATCTCTAGTAGAAGCTGTATCCCTGCCTGGTTATGAATGCAGACTGCTTGTTTACATACTTGGCAGCATCAGTAATGTGGGATGCCTCAGAAAGAGGTGAATGTAGTTGCAAGGCTCTGCTCTGTGTCTGCAGTTATTTGAGAAGCTCCTTTCACCTGTAGCCCTAATTAGTTTGGGGCATTGTAAACATGACAAAATACTCGGCCAGAGTATTTTCATCCTGTTTGAAACATAAATTAAAGACTTTAAATGGTTGTGCGCATGTTTGTGTGATAATAGCAATTTTGAAGATGAGCTGGAAATGCCATTGCCCAGAATGCTTAACTGTAATGGAGCATGGGCGAGCCACTGGCACTTTCTCCGCTCAGACAGCCTAATTCATAAAAGGAAATACAAATATAATGGTTTGCAGAATAAAAACGGAAAAAACATCAAGGGATATTGCATTTACAGACTTTCATCAGGCATATGGAAGCTGTTCCTCGTGTTGATTGCTTCTGATAAGATTAAACATCCAACTTCTGGCGAATGATCAGAGCTGTGTGACTGTAATTACTGCAACAGCGTTGCTTTTAAGTGTTTTGTGCATGTGAGAGGCACCAGAGTTGAAACAGAATACGGGCTTTGTGTCCACTCGATTTCGACCACATCATATTATAAAAAAAAGAACGAGCCTGGCTCAAAGAGAGCTGCTGTCCAGAGATAATGATAGCCTGTCACATTTTAGGGCAGCAATTATGCAGATTTTTCCTTTTTTTTAAATGGCTTCCAGAGCAGAATGTCACTCAATAACAGACTCTCACTCAAACATGGCTAGACAGTCCCTCCCTCAGCACTCGCTGATTGGTAGTTAGCGCAAAACATGGCACAGCATCACCAAGTTACTCTTCCGACATAGGAACTGGAGCTCTCATTTATATGAAGAAACTGGTCAAAATCTATTAAAAATACCTGCATCAACTTATGTATAGCCTTGCAACAGATGGTACATTTAAATACATGTTATGAGTTCATTATCTCAATGTCATGCAGCGGTGTTCTCTCAGAGCACTTCTACTCCGGCTGCATTTCTTTCTTAATTGCAGCAAAGTTCAGCTGGTCCATCGGATGTAATTAGCGGATCTCATTAAGTTTATTCGGCTTTCACCATCCACAACATGTCTGGAATTTCTGATAATGAAAATATTCACAGTGTCTAAAATGTGAAACAAAAATCCGCGTTCAACTGTTGCACTTCACTTTTTCTGTGAATAAACTTTCCCTCAGCCTGCCCTGTGTGCTGCCACTTCAATTACTGATGTCTTTCAACAACTCTCAGCCCAGCTCAGTTGTGTGCAGCAGCAGCATCAGTAGCAATAAGAGAGAATTTTATCTGTGGTAAGTGGCTGAAAACACCCGCATCTCCAAAGACGACATGTTTTGTGGCTGCATTGCGTTTTTGGTATTTTTAAGGCTGCTGCTGTGAATAAATTGGCATCTCTGCCTCTTGTATGACATGTTTCTCCCTTCTTCTTCTCTGTAAGCACCCAGAACATCAATGCAAATGGTGAGTTGAGAAAGGATCATTTGATTGTTTGTTTGCGAGGCTGACACCAAATCTTTATCAACAACATAAATATTCTGCGGTCAAACTCTGAAATCCTTGATGTTCTGCTATGAATGAGGGTTTAAACATCTGATGTTGATCTTTTTGAACATTTATTTATTTATTTATTTGGACAAACGGAACAGCCTGAATGGATTTTCAAAATTTTAAATTCATTTTTCTGCAGTTTTATTCTAAGCGGAACAATCTTAATTATCAGTCTGCATGTTTTTCAAATGAGCCCATGTATTTTAAAGCGATATTCGACTCTTAGATAATCATCCACTCAGTATGTACTCACCACTATGCTGATGTGATGATAAGTGAAGGTCTTCAGTTCACAAAACAATCCTGGAGTTTTAGGAGAAACAGGGTAGCAGCCTCATCCAGTACAATGGCAGTGAATGGTGACCACGGATAAAACATTAAAAAAAGAACACAAAACAAACACAAAATGTCTCCATCCTGCTTGTGTGGTGTAATCCAAGTGTCCGCAAGCCACGACTTTAAAAATTAACTGCAAAAGACGCCATTTACACCATTTACACCATGTTTTTAGCAGAAATGTCAACTGTAGCATGTAGCCGGTAGGATGTAAACATGGCGTCGATCTCGTGAGACTTCGTATATATCTTAATGGACTCACACGCCGAAATCTCACGAGATCGACGCCATGTTTACATCCTACCTATCACATGATTATCTAAGAGTGGAATATCGCTTTAAAATGCCTGCTTAGTGTGGGCAAATGTACAGCAAATGGTTACATTCAAGCATGAAAAGTCTGAAAATTAAGGTTTCACAGATTTATTCAACAGTGGTGAAAAGTTACATTTACTTAAGTACTGTAGTAATTACAGTTTTGAAGTCATTTATTTCCACTTGACGCCACATTACACTTCTAAAGAGGAAGATGTTCTACATTTACTACACTACTTTTTTTTTGACTATTATAGTTAGTAGTTCCTTTGCTGATTGACATTTTACACACAAGCATTATTAAAGCATTAACAACTTTGAAATGCTGCCAACATCTTTAATAATAAACCAGTAGTTTTATGTATAATATAATATAGCATATTATAAAATAAATATCACAATATAATATAACAATAAGATGGTCTATTCTGCTACATAAGTTGTATTATTTTTGGTATTTTAAATTTTTCTGATAATATTTAAAGATCTTTACTTAAAGGTTTTGAAATATAACAGTTTTATTGTTTTATTTGTTTAAGGCAGTAACACTTTCATCATAGTTTTAAAGTGACATTTCATGCCCAAATAAAAGAAAATATGTTTTTTCTTTTGCGTGTAGTGCTGTTATCTATCTAGATTGTTTTGGTGTGAGTTGCAGAGTTATGGAGATATCGCCTTAGGGTTAGGCTTCCTTCTGTGCATACGGTTGTCGGACGGTATTAAGAAAATAGATCCTACATGAAACTGCTCATAACAAGGTCTGTGGATTATCTTGAGTAAGCGCTCTGAGCACCACAAGTTAAGTGCCATAGTTCCATCATATTGGAGAGAGAAAGCAGACATCTCTTCAAAATTAGTGCAACCGTAAGATTTTGGACTGTGGTATAAAGACATTATCTGCTGTTAACTTCCATGGCATTTTATCACTAAGAAAGAAAAAAAAACCAATGTCACAAGTGGGAGGTCTGGAACATCGTCCGATGCCCCACCGGCCAGATTATTGATGTGACCAGCAGCTGTGGCCTGCGAGCAAAGCACAGCATAAAGAAGTGACCAGCCGAACTGAGCATAGAAAACAGTCATCTGTCAGCCGAGCCGAGCAGATTTAATCTTTGGGAGAAGTAAGCATCCCCGACATTTGACACAGCTTTTCCTGTCATGAATAGTGAGCGGGAAATTGGCAAAAATGTCATCAATCAATGTCTTCTGCACAGGATTGGCTTGTTAGTGTTGCCAGTGACAACAGCGCTGACATTCTGCAACAGGTGACAACAGGAGAGTGAATGAAAACGGACAGTCGGAGGGAGAGAAGAGAAAATGTGGAGTGGTTTAAAAATGAGTACTAAAAAGGAGAAGTCCTTCAGCAGAAACCTTATAAATGCTTAAAAATACGAGGTGTGGGATGTTTAGAAGTACTGGAGAGTTCAGGGCAGATCAGTCAAAATATAATGATGCTGCTCTGGGGGGAAGCGAGTCCCTGGTAGTACCACGTTTTCACAACAGAGCAAATGGAGCTGCCCGCTAATTCAACTGGAACTATTTCTGCAGAATAGTTCAGCAGGGATCATTTTTATGTCTACAGAGGTGACTTACCAGCATATTGTGTGACAAAAACTGTTCGGTCCGAATGTGAGGCCACGCTATTAACACAGCCTGCCAGGGTAGTATTGGTGCTATCAATAACTGACTGGACAGTGGTGCATCTCAAGGGTAGTTATGAGAGGAGACGAACCAGTCTAATAGCTGCAAGATAAGAACATGTTTGAGCTTTAGAGGTTTAGATGTACAATCAAACATGTCTATCAAAATGAGGAATCGAGTTATGAAAAGGCGCAGGATGTTAAATGAAAACAAGATGGATGACACAGGCTGTGTTGTGCCTGTGTTTGCACTTTCTTTCTTGACCTAAATAGGGAATCAAATGAAGTTGACCATTAGGTTCTTTTATCTAAATTAACACATTTTCATTTATCAATATCTACAATATTGAATATTGTTTTACTAACTGGTTCCTTACAAATGTAACACTTAAACCAATAGAATACCAACAGAAAACCAGGAGAAAGTGTAGAAACCATTCTAACATTCTGGAAAAACATAATTTGTTGAGCTTTGCTTTAAGAATTTTATATATATGTATGTTGTATGTATAAAGCTTTGCATGAGCTGGCCCCACCTCCTCTAAATGAATTCATTAAACAGAGGGCTGACTGTGGCATTGGGAGCGCCATTAGATGTGTGGCCACCAATAGAGGTCTGAGGCCACGTCGGTGCACCAGGTTTGGACAAACTGTGCTGTCAGTGAAGGGAAGTAAATACTGGAATGGCCTACTACTTACAATGAGGGAGTGCCCAACATATCCCCCTTTGAGATGCATCTCAAACAATGGCTTAAAGTAGACATCTTTGTAAACTAGACAAAGTAAACATGTTGGGTATTGTATTTCATCTTGCTTACCTGTGTATTATTTGTTTGTATTCGTATAATAAAAGTGAGCATTTTTGCTATAATTCTGCATGTTGACATCCTGCATTTTAATACTGATGTTCATTAACAAGCATTGTCCCTATCAAATAAACAAACAAAGAAAAGTAAAAGTAAGACAAACTCAGTAACTTCATGCAGATTGATATGATGGAGAATACCTTTCATTAAATATTATAACCATGTAGAGTGAACATTAGATTTTATAGGACCCTGATTTCCCTTGCTGTGGAAATGTGAAGAAATTGTGCAAGAAAACTTATTGTGTGGAGGTGGGATGAGACGCAAAGGGAGGGAGAATACAAGTAAAGCTTAATCAACATGCAACTCATAGCACATAAATTTACAATATCAAGCTTTCGTTGAAGCTAACAAAAATCTTTCCTTTCAGGGTTTTAACTCTTGCAAAGAAATCAAATTCCTTTTAGATATGTAATTTATTCTTCACATCTATTTAAAATGTTAACAAAGCAAATGTCAGTGAAAGTTTAACGGAAAGACATTTCGACTGAGCAGTTGAACTGTAAACGCACCGGATCAGATGTCAGTGTGGTATTTAAAAAGGATAAATTAACCTACCGGCCACATGAATAATCTATTTTGCACAAATACTGTGGATAAACACAAGACTGACTGTGAGTCCGAGGCGATGCAGACTGCAGACAAGACGTGAGTGATATAGTAGAGCAAATAGCAGTCACAAAGACAGAGAGGTGGGACAGATGGCAACATAGTCATCGACTGGTTTCTCAGGCTAGAAACCAGACATGTTGACAAGCCCCGACAGTACTAAACAGCAGTGGGCAGCTGCAAAATGATGCATTTGTAAGAGTAAACAAGACAGACTCCATTTATCCAGCTTGGCATTTGCAGTTTCAGTGGTTAACCCGGTGGGGCATGATACCTGGGTAAAGGGTAGTTGCTACATCAACCTGCTGACACCCATTAGTGAAGTTAGGAGCATGATTTATGTTGATGGAGCAGTTAGAAAGTTTCCTCTGACTCCATGCTGGAGCAATAGCTCTATAGACTAGAAATTAGATTGAAAATACCCTCACAAGAAGGACAACAGCAGCAGTCATCTCAGCAAACTGAGCGTAGTAAAGTGTGGGGATGAGATTGAGATAGACGGATAAACAAAACATCAGACTTAAGACAAGAGACCATTTTTCTACATTTAACATAGTTGGGTATTTTACTGTATGACCATGATTGTTCCTGAACTTTAACCAAGTGTTTATTAGTGTAACCATGACGATGAAGTTCCCCTGACCTCAACAAAGTAGTCATTTTAACTCAAGCCACCTTATCTAAGTACTTATTTTAACCTAAACCATCTTTATGGCAAAAGTTCAGTCAACTTTAAAGTTGTCACATCATAAATGGATATAAAGGTTTTGAACGTACAAAGTTGAGCTGCAACGATCAGTCAGTTAATCTAGTAATCGATCAAGAGAAAAGTCGTCAACAACTTTGATAATCGATTAATCATTCTAGTCATTTTTCAAGCATAAATGTCAAACATTTGCTGGTTCCAGCTTCTTAAATGTGAGGATTTGCAGCTTTTCTTTGTCATTTACAACAGTAAAATAAAGAGTGTTTAGGTCTTGGACTGTTAGTTGGACAAAAGAAGCAATGTGAGACATCATTGTGGGAAATTATGATGATCATTTTCCATTGACGTATTATATTTTATAGACTATTACCTGATTAATCAATTGATCGTGAAAAAATAGTAGATTACAGTTATTAATAATGAAAATTATCAGTTGGTTGCAACCCTAGCAAAAAGAAATAGTGTTGCCCTGTCGACTGGGGGCAGAAGATCATAAAACGCTTCTAGGCATCATTCTAGAGGGCACCGACAAATGAGGATGACTCGTACACAGCACATGTGCATGCACATAGATTTTCTTTGATTTATCTGTGCCTTAACTTTTTTTAGCCCTAGGCACAAACATAAATGTAGAGTTAGTGGGTGTGACTCCCCTTGAATCAACAAGCTAAACATTCTCTCATTTTGCACAAATTTTTGAGGAGAACCAGACACAGAGGTTTTCCTCCAACGGGAGCATTAAAAGACCAAACTGCAACACAGCCACAAGGAATGAAGCAGGGAATGAAACAAGAGCCAAATTGTAGGTCAGATCTATATATATGTTAGTTAGTTTTTCTGTTGTTAAGTCCTATGAAATCAATCATTTGTGAAACTGTGGTTTGCAGCGTTGTCCTTCTGGATTTGTATTTGATAAGGTCAGGGCTGAAAAAATACCAACAATTCACAGTTTCATTCAATCCAACACAAACATCACCACAAACCACATGTATTGCAGGATGTTTAGTACATTGCTGTTGTATTGACCAGCATTACTACCATCACATGTATGTGCAGAATGGTATGTACCATTGTGTCTAGAGAAATGTGGCCATGTGCAAACACGCCTGCACAGTGCAATATTTTAACGCTGTATTATTTGACCATGGAGGAAGGAAGCAAAGGTATAGAAAAATGCCATTTTTGCGAGCTGACTACTGAGAACAATAAGCAGAAAATACAGTTGGCTTTATGTATGTGGATAGATTTGTCAAGAGACCGGTGAATACCAGGTTTATATGAGACACTCTTTATACCATAAATCTTACTTGCTCTCCCAACAGAATCATAATGTTCAACATGAACTATTTGTATTATGCTCACTCCCACTACCATACCCTCTCATATGTACAAACACGCTCTCTTATACACACCGTCATAGTGTCTTATGTAGCCTACTACTTCCTCTAACACACATGGCTCTACACTTAGGCTATATTCACTCAGATTAATCTAGCTAAGGGACCTCTAGGGCATAAAGACAAACTGTGGGTCCTTATTGATCACCTGTAATTGGTAATTTGGTTGAAAATAAATCAGTTTAGGAAATTGAACTATGCAAATTTTGACACAGGGCCCGTCATAACAAGAAGTCAAGACGTGATAATACAGGACCCACTATTCACCCTCATGCAAAGAGTTAGATGAGAAGATTGATACCACTCTCATATCTATACCTTAAGTGGATCCACAGTAAACATGCTTCTTGTAGCATAAGCATTGCCAATGAACAGCTACAGGCTTTGTTTTTAAGAAGGCAAGCCAATCAAGCATTTACAAGACAACTTGAATCTTAAACCACACCTGTGAAGTATGATTTATAGCACAAACAGCATCTCGCAGTTTTATATCTCATGTTGATTTGTTTGAGGAGAAAGTTGCACTGCGAATCCAAAAATTCTGACCACCAACTGCTTCATCTTAAGCCCACTGATGCTGCTTTTCTGAGTTGACAGAAAATGTTGAGCTTGGCTTGTGAGCACTGCACAAACACACAAACAGCACGATATGTCAAGTTTGTGATTCCAAATCTATAAAATGGTCCATAACAGATTCTACTTCACCATCTTTGCAGAGCAGAGGCGAGTTCCTGCTGCTTTTACAGCATCTAATATGAATGTGCTCATCAGTCTCATGCACATCATTGCCAACGTCTGTGGTGCAGGTGGACTGTAAAAATCTGAAATGCACTAAACGCCATACAGTGCCCCTACTTTCCATCCCTCAACACATCAGCAGCATTACTCTCACTCCACAGCCTCGGCACAGTTATTTCTGTAAGAGAAATATACTTCCAATTTCTGTTTTGTCATTTCTAACTGGAGCAATCCACTGAATAAATTCCCGCGGTACCAAAGTACATGTCAGAAAAAGAGAGGCAGAGAGAAAGTGGGGAAGGATACAAAAAAATCTCCCGCTCTTAACAGGAAATAATTCTTTTTGACTGAGAAGCATTTGCTACACAGTTTTTTTCACCATCACTATTTCTCAAACTCCCCCGGTGTCATTAGTCTCTGGGTGTGAGGGGGAAAAAAAGGTTCATTTTCTCTTTCCCTCCAAGTGCAGGGCTCGGTGCGCTATATCTCTCCAGATTTACACTTTCAAACACGTAGGCTGTCATTGGTGGAGGAGCACCCCGGGGATAATAACGCTGGGGCGGCGGCGAATATAATGAAAGTAGTGCTGTTTGTCCCTTGCTCACTCATTCTGTGACTGTGTGTGTGGCAGCTACAATCACAAAATTAGCATGCCAGATTCATACTCCATGTCCATGGTGATGCAAAAATTTGACCCACGTCCAATTTCATATTGGCATTGCAATTTGTGATTATTTCATCATCACACAATGGCACATAGCATCTCAATAATAGTCCAAAAATACATTTTTTTCAGTGTCATTCTTTATTTAGACACAAAAAATATGTGAAATAAACTTGTTTAGTATTCTGGAAGGCGATGATGGAGGAAAAAAATGTCTTCTCATGCCTTTGATTATTCCATTGGTTTTTCATGTTTTAGCCCATTAACCATGTTTCATGTGTACTTCTGACCACTTTCTGCAGCATACAATTTTCCCTCATTGAAGCTACATTACCATCTCATTATAATTCAGTTGTGAGCAGAGACGGCAATGAAAATTTGTTGGTGTGTTCGGGGAAGATCTGGCATCTCGTGTTTCAGAGTCAGTTGCTGACAAGTCTCACATTCATGAGCATGTTTTTTTTTTAGAAAATCAAACCTGGAGGACCAAAAATATGAGCTAACATGGTTGTTGCTGGAAGGATCGTGTGAATTTCTTGCATTAATAAGTTTGCAGCTCACAAGTCTGACATTCTGCAGTTTCCAACTAGCACTGGAGGTTACCAACAAGGAGGAGTTTTCAAAGCATTTCTAACTCGCAACTACATAACCACATGAAAATGAAAGAAAAAAGGACATATTTTTCAAACCAAGTTAATCTGTCGGTTTTTTATACTGTTGCTGTACTGAAATCATTTGGTGACAGCAAAGTAAGAAAAAAAGTTAGAATAATGCAGTAAATAGGCCAAATGAAACATACATAATCACTGATATGGTCAATAAAGTGTCCTAAAAATATTGATTATTTAAGGGCCTTACTTACTTAAAGTCTTTCCAGGCAGGAAATGGCAGTTATACAAGTCAAATAGTCAAACATCTCCTCCTTTTGCAAAAACTGTAAATTTTCCTTGCAGAACAGGGGAGTTGCATGTCTTCCGCTGCCTCAACCTGTTAGTTTGTCTGTGCTGTTCGTGTTTGGTAAATCTGAACTTACCCTTTACAACACCAAAGTCACACAATAACACAAACCCACAAACCAATTGAGGCAGAGGTAGAACAACAACAACTTCCGTGCTCTGCAAGCTAAAATGACTGCTTTTGCCAGAGGTGGCTTTGGAGAGAGCAATATTTGGCTTGTATAAAGTTTTTTTTTTCTGTCTGAAAAGGCTGCCAGATGGCAAAGTAAAGTAGTGAAAATATTCTAAATACAATGTACACTTGACTGATATTGATTTTTTTTAGGCAGGCCTTTTTTAGGGAGCTAAATAACATTTTCTGCTGATCCTTTCCACAGCAGTTCATTGCATTACTTCCTACTCCAGCACTCCTGCCACTTCTCCCATCTGGGGCCGTGCTGACCATCATCTGCTGAAGTAAATGTAAAACACTGACTATCAATAGGTACTTCATACAACCCCACTTCAAATAATGCAAACTATCCCTTTAATTGAGTGAAACTCCACCTGTTAGTTAGACATGCCATCTGAATTATGTCTGTACACTGCATTTCTCTGTGGAGAGTGAAGTCCCCATCTTAATAAGCTTCACACATGAACAAACAGATACACACACATACTTGAAGACACACCATCTGACTCTTATGGCAGTGCTTCAACCCCACACAAAAATCTAAAGATGTTGGATACTGTAAGAGTTTTCAACCTGCGAACTTGAAAATGAAATGAAAATGTGTCATATGCAGATGGCTTGAAGGCAGTTGCAAACTAGGAGCTGGGAGGAGAGCAGCGTATAAGGTGTGTTACCTTATTTTAACAGATCTCCTGCAGTTCATCATCTGCTCTGCTTTTCTATACACAGAAGGCAGACAGGAACGGAGGGATTCAGGTGTTCCAGCCAAGCTGGGCTGATTGTGGCTGAGTGTCGGCTGTGTTCTGGCACCAGATGACCAACTGTGAGTTGGGTCTGGCACATATACTGCGTGGCTGCCAGAACAGCTCCAGTCAGTGGCAGTTAGCAAGCTCTGTGAATTAAAAAAACAAAAAATGTGACTTGGTGTAAAACTTTCTTTGTTTTTATGTAATGTTAATTTGTCTTTTCGGACTTGGTGTGAAAAAGTCTTCTGGCCGTCTGTTGTCATAACAAACATTTTTGGCTATCTGGATCTGCTTCTATGAGCAATGGGGCCTTTTACATAAACATGCACTTCATGCCAAAGTTGGAACAGTTTTGGCCATTTCACAAGACAGATTCCTGCCTGTGCTGTTTTGTCTGTACCCTTCTCGCTGGTTTGAAGTGGGTGAAAGGAAGATGATATACTTCCATGCACCGATCAGGACTGAACAACATTTGGATCAGAATCTGTAGAGTTATTGGGCTGCTTGCTTATGTTGCCAGGTCATTGACAATCTGATCACAAAACTGCAACCACACAGTCCAGTCCTGATTAGCTGAGCTTTTTGTTGTTGTCGTTGTTGTTGTTGCTGTTTTGTGTGCGAGTGTGTGTATTAATCTTTTCTTTTTCAAACTTGACCTGTTGCTTGGTTGTCTATTCAGTCATTAATATTTAATGCAGGGGCTCTCATTTTTTTCAGCTTGAGATCCAAAAGAAAATGTTGGGGTCTCTTACCAAAATACATCATAGTTGCCGTAGCATCAACATTTATAAAGTACAGATAAAGAAGACAATAAAAATGAATTTATGTTATGTTGTGAAGTGTATATGCAATTGTTTTTATTTCAGTATAAAGGCACATCACAGCGATAGTCAAACATGCTGTGTGTAGGTTAATGTTAAGCTGTCAGACAGCCCTTCCCAATGGGAAACTGAAGCTGTTATATCCATCTATGTCAGGGGTCTGCAACATTTAATCTCAAAAGAGCCGATTTTCCCCAAAAAAGAAAAGAGAATCTGTCTGGAGCTTCAACTATTGAATGCCCTATTTTCCTCAGAGACTTTTTCTTCTTTTGGATTTGACATCCGTTGCGAGCCGAGAGAGACTCGAGACTAGCCACCAGCCAAATTTAAAGGAAAAGGTGCAGAGCTGTGGACACATTCTAGTTGACAAAACATTTTTTTAAAAGTTATTCAGTGTATAGACTACACATATTTACAATTGGAAAATTTAAGTATCACTTGAGGCCTACAGCATCAATAAATGAAAATTAAGATATTGAAAAAGAGCCACCTGAGAAGGTCAAATGAGCCACATGCAGCTCCGGAGCTGCAGGTTGTTGATCTTTCATCTATACTTTCTTTAAAGCCACCAGACTCCTTAGACAAACAATTTTACCCCACAAGATTGCTGTTCTACCGCTGCCTCGAATGGTTAGTCTGTGTTATTGTGTGATTACTGTGCTTTAAAAGGTTATTTTGAGTCCAAACCTATGTGTTAATGACATTGTTATGCATTTTACTCTACCAATAAAACGAGTCTGTGACCTTTTTGGGGTTGCAACCCTAAGTTTGGGGAACACTACTAAACCAAGTTTTTGGGGGGCTTTAAGTTTGGAGTGATTGTCAACTTCAGGCACACTGCACAGTGGAGACTACAATTTGCTGTCATGATATACAGTTTTATGGGGAGCAGCACATTGATGAAAGAGGTCAAGACTGAAACTCCACAAACAAATGACCAAACAGTGTCTTCTCAGTACACTCAGTACAATTTACTGGAATTTGTCACAGACTGGTTAGTAGCAGACAGCCACCCAGCGCTAAATAGAGGTGTCTAATTAAGTGGATACTGAGTGTCTGCTGCAGGGAAAGCAGAGAAGGAAGATCATATTATGTGTCTGCGAAAGAAAGATTCATTACACTCATTCCGACGGTCAGAACAATAGTGTAGAATGATAGATTTCAAGTAATGGGGAATTAGGAATTATACAGTGGGTGTAAAGTATTAAATGTTAAAACTGATACCCATTAATATAATGTACATTAAGTTTCATCATAATTCTAACTGTAAGGATTATTACACACTGTAGTGGAGTACATCGTTTTCATGGATTTTGCCATAAGCTGAAGAACATTTGCATTAACAGCTCATTTACTCACTGTTTCCTAACTGCGTTTCTACAATTTCTAATGTGAGATGTGGTGCTTTAACTGTTCTAGTGTGCGTGGGCAAAATCAGTCACTGCATCACATGAAGTATATTTAAACAGCAATAAAACTTCATTTCAAGCCTCAATTGTAAGGGACTCCCAGCCATATTCAACACAGAGTCGAGAATTTTCAAATTTGCTTTACATGTGATATTTCTGTGTGATTATCATACCATGAAGTGTTCACGTTCCTTTACCTCCAATTATCCCCGACGTTACACTAATCCTTGTTTCTCCAGACAAGATACTGTATATTAATAAGTCCCACCATCACTTTAGGCAAAACTACTGTACCGGCCCCCACCTCTACCCCCCAACCCGCCTACGCGCCCACCCACACATCCCATTTTCAATGCAGCCAAATGTGGCTTTTTCTCAGTCAGTAAAAAACTCTATGAAGAATTGTGGGCATCTCCGCAAGGGAAGTAACAGAGCCGAACATCCAGAATCAGCTCGAAAAACATCAAGCATTTGCTGATTTGCTTCATAATGTTGTATCATGCCATGTTAGAGCCCTGAGAGGTTTTAATGACTGAACTCTATCTTTTTTATGTTTGACAGTCTTGCTTGATCTTTTTTGTTCCCCATTTTCATTGTATAAAAACAAGTTTTTTTAATAGAAAGTAGATGGATGTTCTGTCATTTGTTTCTTTTAATGAAAATTGGCCTTTCTAAGATGTTGTAAAACAAGGTGGATGGATGGGTCAGTGAAGCCTGTAGCAAATTTATTGCAGAGCACGCACAACCGAAAAAACTCTTGCAGGTGCTGGATGAAACAAATAAAATGAATGCAGAAGTCAAACAAAAGATCCACATATTGTGTTACTAGTGGGAGGTTTGCAGATCTTTTGTCTGGCAGCAGGTTGTTTTCTTACAAAAATTGCCATGAGTTTTTCCCTAACCTTGAAAGATGAAGCTGGAGTTATTATATATTTTTCTTTTTGTCAACAAATTCCATAAACCAAACCAACAATGTATTCGTCCATCTCCACCTCACGTCTTGATTCTTACTGCAACCTAAATCCCAATCTCATTCATTACTGAACATGTAATCATTTAAAAATACTATATTTCTTCATTCATCCTTTTAAAAAAGGCTCAGTAATTATCTACACAGAGTGGCTATTTGAACATATCTGAGAAAATTCACATGGCAGCTGTTCAGCTATTATCACCCAGCCCCATAGTTCAGCTATAAAGAGCAACAAGAGCAAAGTCTTTGCAAGGAGGAGGTCATAGTGGATAAATGGATCAAAGACATGACTTTCTCCCAGGAGACTATAGGGTTTGAGTTCTGTGTGAAAAGGGAAATCAGTGCTTAACTAACCTACGTGGTTAGGTTTAGGAAAAGATCAGCGTTAGCCACATTGGCTATTTACACTCAGGTACAAATAGCATTGCTGGCTACGGAGACCTGGACGCTCTGTCTGCCATGATAGGCAATACACCCTGTGTGCAAATAGTTGGCTATTAACACCTGGGTTCTAGTAGTATCTGCCTGCTGCAGTTTTAGCTTACACTTGAAGTTATAAAATGTAACATTTCCACATTAAAATGTCTAAAATATATTAAAAGATAAGATGTTGAGTTGTGTACTTAAATTACCAATGTTCAAATGGAGAGATATTCCTTAATTCATTCAAGGTAACAGTGCATTTCTTGCTAGTCCTCGTTAGCAAGTTGCCAGTTGCTACAGTATAATGCAGGATATGTCAGTGAGGAAGTCAGTTAGCAAACATGACTAAATGTAACGTAAATCAAACTTTAATACATTACCTCCTCCATGAGCATCTTGTCAGATTGTCATCAGATATAGTGGTTTTTAACAGTGAAGACAACACCTCCTGTGGTCTCAGGCCACTTCACGACATCGTCAAACTAAACGTCTTTTGTAATTATTTTAATGTGAGAGAGACTCTTAGTGTCAGAACTTACATATTGTACATTTAAACAGGTTTAAATAGTGAATTTGTGAGGGATTATTTTCAGATGTTGATTAATACATGTTATTTAGCATTTTGTGCGATTGTATTTACTGCAACAGAAAGCTGATGGATTGGAAACATGTCACCCTGTACAACAGTCTGGCTAATTTATGTTTGTCAGGTTTGTGCAAACAATACTTATTAGGAAGATGAATTAAATGTTGGTTTTCATCTTTGCATGGGATCATTATTTTTGACAATAAGAAAAATATAGACTATTATCAGCCTTTTAGTTGACCAAACTTGACCAAACATTATCCTTCACAGTGGCAGATTAGAAAATAACATTAATTTAAGTCACTGACAAATTACCTACTTTGTTGCCCAGGGTGCTGTCCGTGGTGCTGAAGTAGCAGACTGGTTTGTAATTGTAATGTCTTTCCTAATTCTACTGTCAGTTTCACAATGGATCAATATTATTCTAAACTATATATTATAAACACTGAATTCTGTGCTTTATTGTAGCCTGTATAGTTTATAGTGTCACTTTCATGATCAAAGTGACAAGTAGCAACATGTATTTGCTGAAGAGCAGAAGGATCATAGAAACACACTGCTGCCTGTAGTATTCCTATAATGTTCCTCTATATCTATGACCATTTAGTAACATCTGTGCTGCTGTAAATACACCCCAAACCAATCCACATCTGTAACTATAAATATTTGAGGGTAGGTTAGGTTTAGGGTTAAAAATTAACCAATCACCTACTGGATATGAGAACTTTAATCAGAGTTTTGTATTAGTATTTAGTTTAATCCTGCATTTGATCAGCGTCAAGACATTTAATTGTTTATACTAATGATTTTGTCTCTTATTTGCTCTTTGCAAAGTAAATTTACTCCACTTAAAAAAGTGCTAGACACACATAAAGTTTGTTATTTTGTCAACAGAGCGAATTTAACAGAAAGAATCACTTTTGCAAACTTGGTGTGTTTGACTTTGGGCTTTCACCATTACCACTTCCCATGGTTGACTGGGGCCCAGTTTAACCTTTGAAGCGGCCCCACCAACAATGCTGCCTGAGGGCAGAGCAGAATAGGTGGGTGAGAGAGGGTGACATGGTGAGGAGGTAACGGTTGTGGTGGTGAGGGCAGAGAGGTGTGAAGATAATAGTCCCAATGGGGAGATATGCAAGGCAGGGGTGCTTTATGAGGCTTGGTCAGTGTGCTGTGAAGGAGTCCTGCATCGCACACAGAAACTGAAAGAGTAATCTTCAACTTATTCAGTTTATACTTATATATTTTTTTTTATTATACTGCTGCCTTTGGATCTCATGCTCTTTCGTTTTCTCTCTCATATTTTTGTCTCTTTTCTCTTCCCATCTCCAAGTCTTTGAATAGGGCAGAGCCTTACAGTAATTAAAGTGCACATGAAACAGACAGCACAGCACTATTTGCTTCCGCATATGTACGTGTTTCCTGTAAAAAAAAAAAAGAAAGAAAGAAAGAAATTTGCTGTAGTAGCCAATCATGCTGAATGAGCGTTAAAGCTATGTTACCCCAGCCGTGCAGCTACATCAGTCCTCTAACCTAGCAGACTCTTCCCAGACGGGGAGCTCCCTGTAAACATGGCGCGACATAGACCGAATATCACCTCCAAGACTGATGGAGGTTTGCCAACAGGGAATACAGTAACTTAGCTGCACCACTAACCAAGCTAACATCAGTTAACTGTTAGAAGTTAGCTACTTTCATAATAAGTAAAGCCATCTTTCCATCAGGAAACACTAAATGACTTTGATACTGTATTCACTGTCAGTCTTGGAGGCTGTGTTCAGTCCTGGTCCGACCATGTTCACTGGGAGAAGGTTGCTGAGCCCTAATGGCAGCTAGGTTAGCAGAAACTCTGACCCAGAGCTGAAGATGAGCAGCCAGCCAACATCAGCAGGAAAACCAGAAAGCATTTTCTCCTTAAAATATGATCCGTTTTCATTCAAATCAGCGAATAGAATCATAAACTTCTGTTTTTGTATAAGTTATTGTACAGTCACGTTAATTAGCGAGCTCCCATCATATGCTCCATGTAGCTAAGGCTAGTTGTTGAAGCAGTCCACTCTATAATGCTTTTTACTGTCACAAATACCACTTTCTTCCCAAAGGTGTCAAACATCTTGGAAGACACCAACGTATCATACTTTTGCTGGATAGCTACGAATGAATCTTAGCCTTAGCTCTGCACTTTTTTTTTTTTGTAAATTTTGGGGGTATATACTGTATATTTTGAAATAAGTACACAATATGACTAACAATATTATCTAAAAAGGCATTTTTCATTTCATCTGGACTTGTATTGTTGCACAAGGTTCACAATGAAGGTACTATGATTCAAAATTAAACAGAAAAAGGCAACAAATGGTTGGAATATTACTAAATTATATACAGTACTATTAAATAAATCCTACTGTTTTATCTTATCCTTTTCTCATTCTCTCTCTCTCTGCCTATAGAAACTGTAAACATTCTTTATTTGTCATATACATCTAGCACACAGTGAACACACATGCACACATGTTCTTCCAGGACTATGGTGCCAGATAGAACAACACAAGAGGCTACACAGCTCCAACTAAGACTACATAAACCTACACAAGATTATATAAACATACATAATCCTACACTGGATTACATAAAGTGTACATGTGCAACCACAACATCTTTGTGTACATGCCTGTGTTTTGTACGTTTTTTTTTTTGTCCTTGAGATGTTTTTGCTCTTTGACATCCTTTATATAACATATACAGCCCACTGTATGTGAAGGCTTTGTGTATGTATCTACTCTTAAAAATGCCACCCCAAAAAACTATTTTATAGTGTTTAGAACATATTATAGCAATGACAATGAATCAGAACAGTGGAAGAAAAGAAATAAGATATAGCGGAGGCAGATTTTGAAGGAGATCAGTACAGTTGTTGTGTTGGTTTTTCCCTCAGGCTGTGACATGTTCTGACATATTATGCTGCTTCTACTGTATGTTCAATGCCAGATTTTTGTTCCCTGAAAGTAAATATTGAATTTTAGCTTTATTTTGGTAAATAACTTGGTTCTTTTGTCTTTATAAAGACTGCAGTGCAGCAGGAAGTGTTGCTCTTTTTTCCCTCTTGTTGTTGGCAGAACTGACACAGTCTGTTTTCTCTGGGTTGCCAGGTTTGTCCACCAATCTCAATAGCCAGACTATGACTGGTCACTCAGTTGGTGTTTGTCTTTCTCAGTTTCTGGTCCCTCACGGTGCCCAGATTAATCTGCCACTTGGTATTGTCTGTTCAGTGCTAAATAGCACAGAGTTCTTGTTGATGTCTTGTGTTTGATGTACGGTTCTTTTCCTTTGGCTTTTGCTGGTCCAGATTGTGTGAGAGTTGTGAAACTGTGAGAGGAGCTGAGGCTCATGCCCAGCTGGCTCATGGGATTTTTCTCCTCTTGGCAACATACAGTAGATCTTTGGTGGGATCTTGGGCTTCAACCCTGATGCTGTTATGAGTCAAAGTGACCGTTTTTAAATTTTTATTCAAAAGAAAAAACACTAAAACACTAAAATGGGCTCTTTGTCCTGAAACTCCATATCTTGGCTTATTTTTGTAAAGAAAAACATCTCCCTGTCAGTTCATGTTTTATTGCCATCAGGCTGGTTGATTTTATTTCTGGAAAGCCCCAGAAGAGAGGATTAGTTATAAGCAAGGCACTGGTAACACCTGGCATTAGGAGGAGACAACATGAACCTTAACAAAATACAAATTACTTTTGTTATCTAGGATTGTTTTTTATTTCTATGTCAAAGCAATAAATTATACTATCTTTTATGTTTGCTGTGTAATATAATGAAATTTTATGTGAAGTACCTGTTTTTGTTTATGTAGCGTACAGTTTTTAAATACCAATTATTTTCCAGGTCTATTTGACCAGTTGAATACCGTAAACAGGTCCAAAAACTGAAAAAACTACTACTACTAGAAACTATTACTACTACTACTAGAATAATCTTTTGTTCAGTACATTTGCTGGCTGAAAGTTTTAAGTCTGTTTCAAGTGTTGAACCTGTAACCACACCCATGAGTCCACCTGTGCATCACTGCAGCTAGACTGAAGGGTGAAACCACTGGAGGTCAGCAAAGACAAGTTTCAGCGGTTGTCAGGTTTCTCTTTTGAGGTGTTCTAAAATGCTCTTTTTAAATCCAAATTAAAGCTAAAGTTAGAGATTAAAACATCTCTCATACACTTTTACTCCTCCTCTATCTACATACCGCCTCTCCCCTCCCCTCCGTTTTGCTGCCTCTCCTTCTGTCTTTGAAATACCACACTCGCAATTTCTTGTGTAAACAAACCCCTCACTGGCTCCCTCTCTCTCTCTGTCCTTGACTTTACTTCTCGTTATCCATCTTCAAGGAGAGATGGCGGGAGGGAGGGGAGTGGCTGGAGGGAATCATGTTTCATCATCCAGCCATATGAACTGAGATGGAGCCTGACATCTCCTTTTGCGGCTGCTTGTCTGAATATCATTGTTGTTTATGACTCACATGGCGCAATATGCGGCGGAAGGCTCTCTCTTTGGTCATATGTCGGAAAAGTTCAAGGGACCAAGTCATTACATGCAACGAAAATTAGTCTCAGGCCATCACTGTGGAGGGAAAAAAAATAAACCACTTATCTATGGAACGTCTGCAGCAAGGCACTTGGCTTTATAAGGAGAGAGGGGATTGGGAGCACTCACTAGTGAGTGGTAGTTGCATGCAGACAAGCAGCTGAGAGGGAGGGGGGAAAGCACTCACAAAGCTGAGTAGTTTGTGTGGTTCGCCTCCAGAGGGTTCAGGTTTACAATGGAGAGGAGGAAAGCAAAATAGAAACTTCAAATGGCAGAGCTGCAGCAAAGACAGCAGCACTCACGACACGATAAAACGGCATAACGTCTCGTGAAAAAGATCAAGTGATTTGTCATGATGCTCAGATTGAGTCCTTTTTGGATAAAACACAGGCAACATAATAAGAGTGAGAAATTCATTATTTGGTTGTATGTTTTTAAGGTTGTGGTGATGGAACACTTTGAAGTGAATCTTTGGTTTTGGTGTTGTGCTTTTTTCTGTGACTCACTAAATCCCATAAGCTGCCATAGTATCTCTAACGGCCAGACTGGGGTTTCTTTAATCACACCTAGACAGTGACTGCATTTTATCCGGCGAAGCCTCCTGCTTTGTAGTTTTGGGAAACAACAACAGAATCAATTAAACAGGAAAGGCAACATGGCATGAGGGAGGAAGGGAGTGAATAATGGCAGACACGGGTCGTAAAGAGGAACGGTAATTTGAATGAGCAGGGGCGACGTTAACTGTATAATTTTATAGCAACGTAACAGGTAACAGTCATGGGTCACACTTTATTTTACAGTACACTAATAAGACATGACAAGCTTTACTTCATATCAAATTAGAGAAAAACAGAATAATGTGTTCTTTATTAGATAGTAAACAACCTCAATTATATCTTAATTAGACACCAGAAAACTAATGGTACAATAAAAAGACGTACTTGACAGTATTAAACCCTTTATTGAACCCTTATGAAACTGCTACTACCATTAAAAACAATATGTAAACCAGATCTACCAAATAAAGGCCAACATTATAGAGGTACACAAATATTTCTTCTGTGGGTGCCTGCACAGACTATAATGTGATTTGTGTCCCTAATCACCCTCTAATAAAGTCCATGGAGGTTATAACAGTGGGAAATAATACACTTTAGTTTACAGTACTGTTTTATTATAATGTGCCCATAATTATCCTCTAATAAGGGTCTAATGAAGGGTCTAATACTGTCTAGTAAAGAACATATCATTTCTAGTTGTTGTCTCATTTAATACAAAGTACAGATTGTTGTGTCTTATTAGTAAACTATAAACTAACGTGGGACTCATTCATGAACCATCAGCTGTTTAGACTTTAAATTTAAGAGATTTCACAATGCAGGCTGGTAAATTTCTCCAGAGTGACTCGATAAACAGGTGCAGGTATGTGTGCATTTGCTAGATGGGGACACAACAGCGACTCAAGGGCAACTCTAATACACTGCAGAGAATTGAGCGAATGAAATGATGATAAGTTATCATCCTCAGCTGGAGCTAGACTGTATGAAACCGAAGACGGACTGAATGAAGACAGAACAGTGGGACTAAAAAAGTGGAAAGACCAAGATGGAATCCAATTGGGAGCGAAACAGATCTAAATTCAATTTGATGAGAATTGAAAAGTACAGTAGGTTTGTTTTCTCTCCTCTCGCTGTGAGAAAAAGTTACAGTAAATGCTGAACGTGCTGTTGGTAGAGAGTGTTGGAGGCCTTCAAGGTGATAAGCCCTGTAGAAGCCCAGTACATTAATGAATTGACATTACACCAGGATCAATGGTGAAGCTCTCAGGGTCTGAAAAACTGCACTTAATGAAAAGGGATTACTCCTTTAAGATCAAGGTCTTCCACTTCCCTTCTTCCCTGCTGCTTCTTTTCTTCTGCTCTTTTATATTCTGTTGTGTTTTCTTTCCTCGCTCCCCTACCCTCTCTGAGGAAAACACACACATTCTAATTTTGTCCACAATCCGACGTGTCGTCCCCAGTCAACTGGTTTAAATGCAAAGTCTGTCTGGAAATGTGGCAATATGTCTCTGTTGCACTATGATTAGGTGAGAGAAGCCTATGCAGATGGCGACATTATGTATTTATGTCTACGCACAGTTTGTTGATTTGTGGGGAATTTGATTCACCTCTTAAAGGAATACCTCACCAAAAGTCTGTCTTTTGAACATTAGACACTTTTTACTTTCTTCAGTTTCTGGTTCTTAAACATTTGTAGCAGCAGGGATTGCACATTGTTCTGATAGCCCATTATTCCAAATCCCCAGTAGTCCCAAGAATATCCCATTGAATCAAAACAGCCTGTTATCCCACATACAAACAGCAGTTGCTCAGAAAATATACCCTCTCCCTTCAATTGTTTGTTCAGTTACTGCTGGTGCTGAACCAGTGGGGGTCTTGCCCTTAATAGGCTCTTTTTTGGCCGTACACAAATAACATTTCAAGCTACTTTACTGTTGTTGAAAAATGTACAAATTCGGGATAAAATAATAAAAGTTCGTGCACAACCCTGTCACCTGAGTCATTATATGTATGCTGATCAAAATCTCAGTCAGAGTTCCGAGATCTTCAGACAAAATCAAATGAGATATTAGGATGGGGTTAGGTTATTTTTGGAGCAATGGGCATTTGTTTTTGTTTTTATATCTGAGAGTGGTCATTTTTCTGACAGTTCATTATTCTGACACTCCAATAGTCCAAAATCCCATTTGTCCGACAGCGTGTTTTCCAGAATACAAAGGCCCATTGCTCCAAAGGCCCATGGTCCGAAAATACACACTCTCCCTGCGGTTGTTAGTTCGGTGACTGCTGGCTCTGTCCATCATGCTGAATTATCAGGGGGTTTGTGCTTAACAGGCATTTTTTCCAGCCTGTAATGAAATTTTGAAAGCTGGTGTTCCCTCACATCACCTGAGTGATTAGACGTAGGCTGATCTAAGAGCTCATATTGAATTCTCCAACAAAATCAAACATGTTTGATATTAGATATTAGATATTAGGGTTCAGGTTATTTTCAGCTTTGGGCAATGGATGATTTTGTAGAGATAATTGGCTATTGGACAAATGGGCTTTCAGTCCAATGGGACACTTTTCAGACTATTGGGGTTTCGGATTAATGGACATGACACCATAGAAGCAGCATCTGTAGTCAGCCGATTCACAGTAGCTACAATGAATCCTAATGGTGACACGGAGTCAAGGCGAACAAAACATATCAAAATATTTCTAGAAACTTAAACCACTCTTTCAACATAATCCACCCTCTTTGCAGTTGATCCACTCTGTATGTTTTGTTGTTGCCTTGTCATAGCTCCTGAATCCCAACCAAAGAGCCAAAGCCGCATATTTAGCAATTTATTAGTGATTAGATTGTTTGTTTTGAACATACTGAGCTTATGGATCAACAGGAAAATGGATCATAGTGCTGGAGTTGTTTGAGAAGTTTCTGTGAATGTTTTGGTACATTTGAGTCTGGGTTACAGTTGAATCCATTATAGTGAAGGAGTGAACTGCCTACTTTTTATCATCTGAGGAAGTCCTTTAATCTGCTTACATCTACTTAATCATCATCCTACCAACATATTTAACATACAAGGACTCCCAGCTGGAGTCCCCGGGGATCCCAATAATTAACTGTAAGAAACAACCATCATAGCAAAATGTTAACTTATTTCTTCTGAAAACATTATTAGTTGCACAAAGCAGATTCCAAATAAGTTGGGAGGCTGTTTAAAATGTAAATAAACAATGACTTGCAACACTTTTTGGCCTATATTTAAATGAACAATTACAATTACAATACAAAAACACACTGTATAGGCTTAAACCGATAAATATGATTGGTTTTTGTAAATATACACATTCTAAATTTGATGCCTGCAACATATTTTTTTAAAATTGGGACAGGGGCATGCTTACGATTGTGTTACATCATCTATATATGCCTTTCGCTTTGTACATTGTGAAATAGAAAGCTATGATATGAAGTCATTACGGGCAAAATGATTGACAAAGTCATGAAAAACTTGAATGACAGAACAAAGCACCTGTGAGATATGACAAAAGTAAACCTCTGGGGGTCTGCAGGTACCCCAGTCAGTAGGATTAAGGCTGACGTGCAGCATATTGTTGTCTTCATGAGTCCTAGCGTGCAAATGTACGTTCATGTCCAACCCTGTGTTAGTAGGCGTAGGTAACAGTACTGCACATATCTCTCGTACCTCTGTGCCCACTCATGCCTGTGGTGTCTGCTGTTTCCCCCCTCGTGGTGCCTTTCAGCTCTGACTTCCACGCACTGAGTCTCTTGGTCATCCTACTGTCTCTTGAACTAATGAGCCACAATGCCTTGCTGTTCCCTCACACACTTTTCTGCTTGATTTCACATTTCTCCTTGCCTCTTTGAAGCCATTAGTTGAGACTGTTGAAACTCTCTGTATGTGTGTGTGTGTGTGTGTGTGTGTGTGTGTGTGTGTGTGTGTGTGTGTGTGTGTGCGCGTGCGTGCGTGCGTGCTTGAGCCTTTACGTACATGGAGCACCAAACTCTCACCTGTTATGAATAATTGATCCGCTGAATCTAGGGCGCATGAGGTTTGTATGCAAGGAGGCAGCTGCTGCAGCAGGAGGGTACCTTACAGTTTGTTTTAAGAGAAACATGTAAGGGGTGCCATGAGGTGGAGATAAGTGAACTGGAAAATGCCACCTTTCAGCGCAGGTACACTATAGGTCTATACTGACCTGATGGTTCCAACATAGAGCTGCTCTGCTTCTAAATCATTAATCCTCAAAAGCTTTTAGTGGCATGTACCAAAGCCAGAATGTGTTGTGGTTGTCTCCAAGGTTAGTGAATGTCACTTGTACACGTGTCAACATGATGCAACTTTAATCAACAGTTTCGAGCAGCTAAAGCAGGATTGAGACTTCGAATCACAACAATGTCTGATATAAAAAGGACGAGATGGTGGAACGGAGGTTGTTGACATCGGGGAAAACGCGTCTCGGAGTTAACAAAACACTCAGCAACGCAATTTACTCTCTCTTTCCCTGTTGATAACCAAGCGGCAACACAATAACAGTTCAGGAGCTAAAACAAATTGAATATTTGTCTGGTAAATAATGTGAAATTATTCATGTTAGCACATGGACATTGTTAAGCCATGCAGCAAACTGTTCCCAAGCCATCCTCACGAGGATTATAGTGTTTGAGCTGACAGGTATCTGAAATGAAGATGAGATAAAAATTCAGAGAAGACTGTGACAAATTGTGAGGTACATCAGCATGCTATTAGACTGATTGGAACATTATATATAATAGCTCATTATATTTTTTTCGTTGCTGTGTGCATTCCAAAAGGAGATTTTTCTTTATTTAATTAAAAAAAAATTTTTTTTTTACTTTTGGCTGCGGCCCTGCTTTGGCCGTTCTGCTCTGCTTTTCTAAACACTCTGTTAATTTACTAACTCCACTGGGATATTTCACTATTTTGTTTGGCCCCTTCCACAGAAACATCAAAGCACGGGGTGAGTTAAAGAGCATCAGCCCCGGAGCTGCTAATGATTCAATGCCTTGCTTAGATTCTTTAAAAGGCAGATGCTCGCTGACACAAGACTTATGACCAGGTCTGCTCTTTCATGAAGTAACTGCAGCACCATCCCTCTAGATATGTTTCCACAAGTGCAGAGCTGCTCTTTAGCTCCATTTACATGGACCCTAATATTCCACAAATAATCAGAGTAATAGCCAAACTGGAATAAAAGTGCCTCATATAAACTGGCCCGACCCGGCCTGATTGGAAGGAAATTTCAATTGGTTTGAGAGAGAGCTCTGATAATCCTTTCAGAAGGAAAATAATAACCATGTAAATGCTTATTTCAATTGATTCTCTCTGGTTGGAATAAATATATTCTTTCTTTGCTTGTCTGCCCGGAGTCGGGGTGAGTTACGCAGGATACGATGTGGGTCCATCTTTAAAATCACTGGGCAGATTTGGCATCAATCATCATCAACAGTTATGTAGAAATTTCTAATCAGAATGATTTAAATCATTTTGAAGAAATGTCATCAATTTAAATGTAGCTATAGTAAATTACTTCCAGGTGCCATTAGTGATTTTCTTTATTCACACATGCAGCTAGATTCAGGAATGCTGGAATACATGGGGTAATGAACAGCCCAGTGGACGGTGGTACTGCAACACTGATGGATGCCAACTGCCATAAAACTCAATCGAAGAAGAAGATAGACCGTTTATGTATGTTTATGTGGCAAAAGGTTTAGCAACAGGGTGGCAGAGGAGGTGTTTTCATCTGGTCCTCTTGTTATGTACTCAAATAATGGTTTAAGTAATGTTTTTTTTCTTCGGTGCTGTATAGGTGGTGTGAAAGTTATTCTTTGAATTAACGTTTTAAATGGCAATCTTTCAACATTAAGCAATTCTGTTGGGCCATCTTTATTCAGTAGTTTTGATCCAACTGAAGTTGATCCATCGCAAGTAAATTAAGTCGTATCCAATGAAAGTAAGCAGATTTAATTAACCCACATTATTCCAAACCAACCCAAGGAAATTAAGTTGGACCAATATAATTGTTTAATGCTAAGAAAGACATTTGATCCTGTAGAAATACAATTCGATGATTTAATTCAGTTCATTCAAAGAGTTCTTTTCTGAGTATACTTGAATCAGAAACATGTATTCAGTACATAAAAATGAACATTAAAAGGACATTGGATGTCTGTAGTCATTGAGATTCTTTGTTGTTGTGAGTGTTGTGATTGGTTTGACCACTCTGTGTGAAAGAGTCTTTCATCAGATGGATTCAATCCTTTACATGCTTGACCCTGAAATGTTCCTGCTTTCATACATGATGTAGCCATTTTCCCTGAAATGTTACCAGGTTTTGAGCTGGCAAATTAATGGTAAAGATTTCTTTGAATATCAATCCCTGCTTCCGTTCATACACAGCCCCATCCAGGAAATGTTCCTGAACATCTCAGGGATAGACTGTGAAAGGTACTTAAAACAGCCACCCTTTACTTTTCTATCAAGTGAAGCGGAGTTTCGTACAGTATAACTTATTTTTGACAAAGACATTTCTTTGTCATTTGCTGCTTTTCTCTCTCCGTCTGCCGTCGCTCGCCGTCACGGCATCACTACAACTCAGCTGTCACTCTGACAGAGAGACACAATGATTGTGCTGCACTCTGTCATTGACATACATGCACACGATTGAACAAGACGCAGCGGCTGGATGAGCCGGGGAGACTGACAACCGTCCAGCCTGCTGCTGAAAGCTACAGAACTCAGCTCCAAACAATGTGGAACAGAGTATCACTGTGTCACAAGCGTGTAAAACAAAAAACACAATGTTAGCGTATGTGATTGTTGTCCTGATGCTCAGCGTGTAACGGCCTTAAATGGACTTGGTCCAACTATGAAAGGGCAACCGAATTAACAGCATTAATTTAACCACATACTTATATTAAGACAAAATCAGTGTTTATCTATGTTAAGTCCAAATTTGCCGCTCATTAAATCCAAAATTTCACTGTCAGTTATAAAAATAGCTGTCCATGCATGTTTGAATTTATCAGCTTTAATGTACGGTAATAGCCTGACATTTTTCAAAGCTACTATTAAAGCATGTCATTTCCGGAGCTAATGAGCAATTCAGCATCTACATTTTACTAAAAATGTTTGAGTTCTTAGTAAATTACTTTTTGGTCATTTTGATGAATAGTTAAATGCTGCTATAACCACCTGTATTTTATCTATAAAGACATTAATTTGAAATTCTAAGTCCTTTGTTCTCATTAATTGTTATTTTATCCTGAATTGTCATAGTTATACCATGAACTTTTGAACTTCAAAGCTCCCAAACAAAATAAACACTGCCTTTACCCCTGTGTGGAACCAAAATTGTTAATTAAACTGCTGTGAACCAAACATCCTAGCTGGTTGATTGGCTCATATTCAGAAGTCTATCATGGGTTTTGATGCCTCAGTGACTCTTGAGTGTCACTCAAAGAGCAAATTGCTCTCAGGCAAAATGGCCAAAAAATGTGACTCACAGAGACGCTTGTTTAAAAAAAATCTATGATAACTAGGATGGGCACACGAGGATGCTGTGAAAAATCTGACACATATGTAGCTGTCCTCTCATCCTGAAATAAACTGAACTGGAACTTGCCATTTATTGTGATAATGAGACAGATTTACCATGCGTTTTAGTGGCACCAGCTTGTGAGATGACACTGGTACCAAAGAACCATTTTGTATATTGTGAAACCGACTGTGAAGATTTCTTGAAGAGCCCCTAGATTATATCAAACACCTTCAAGCGTGAAAGATAATTATTAGCCACTCCAGCAACGGAAATTGCATTATAAATGCTCCCTATCACTTGCTGAACTACATATAGATACACTTGGATGATTTATATAGGTTTTGCAGAACCATTAGTTTAGTTTGGCCAGTGCAGTGAAAGACCGCCACAGGGAGTGCAATATATTTGAATCATTTGGCTTTGTGCTGTCATGATGAATGAATGTAGTTGGTGGCTGATAGTGTTGCGCCCAACAGCAGTGGCTTGGCTAATGTGCCTGTGTGTATCTGGTCATGGATGGTGTGTGTACACTGTATGTATGCATGTGTGTGCATGCAGCCCGTATGGTATCCATCAACGTTCAACAGAGTGCTGTGAAGGCGTGAAGTGTAAAATACCAGCGGGTGCAGATCCGCCTGCGAATGTAAGTAAGTGGAATTAGCACCTACTAGACATCCATTAAGTCTGTTAATTAAAATGTAGGTATTAAACATCTGTGGACAGCTCTGCCATCAGCCAATCCACCTGGTTTCTCAGCATCTTCGGGTTCCATCCTTGAAATAAATTAGCTTTATTCTCCGGCACACTCTCCACAAATCTTCCTCTTTATTCTGTACATGCTCCATATGGTGCCGCTTGTTGTTTGGCAGAGTTATTTTTAAGCCTTCTGATTCCTCAACCTGAGAAACGCTGCTGTCACTCTCTCTGCCTTTTTTTAAAAAAAGAAAAAAAACTTCCCTCTGGTTTGCTCTCTTGCTTTTATATGTGTTTGTGTGTTGAGACCTTGGCTTATAACCAGTGAGAGCAGAGGTGGCAGAAGTACACACACTCTTTTTACACACTGATACTTGTGTAGAAAGCTTAGACAGTGGAATAAGTGGATGGAGCCAATAGTTTGTGGATGACTGTTATGAAGCCTTGAGTTTGGCATTGTCAGGTTTGCCATCTTCTCTTTTTTTGCAACTGGAACATCCACAATACCAATGGGGGCGTGGAGCAGGTGGGTGATGTACTGAGACTTGGGAGATGTTTGGTATTGGCTCGTCTGTTCAGCAGGAAATAAAAACGACATGTCTGGTCGTGATCTCTCTCGAATTACAACTAAAATATGTGTCTGAAACAGGCAATGCAGTGATGGAATATTGATCTGTATTTGATCAATACTGTATAGTTTTACTGTTTGATCCTGTTGGAAACTGCAAACAAGGGCACCCACTTGGTCAGTGCACTAAAATATGTTCTTGAAAACATTTTAAGAAGAAATAGGCAATGTAGTAACACAATCTTGATCCATATTTGATCAACACACTTGAGAGTTTGATTTGAGTTTCTTCAGTCCTGTGTGTTGCACTGGATGGACTCAATGAGAGTGACTTGTTAATCACAGTCTTGAAGTATACCCTAATTTATCATCTATTTTACGATAAATGGGATATTTCATATCGGTCATGCTCTAGTTGAAATTGTTCTTGATGTTGGGAAGGAAGCAGACCATTATGTAAAATAACAATAATCAATAATTCCCATCATATGCGTTACAACTAAAATCACAAGACTGGTTTGAAAATATAGGGAGTAGAAAATACATTGTTTTGTTAAAATGTGGCGTAAAAGTAAAATGTAAAAGCTCTGCTTAAGAACAGTAACTGGTAAAATATTTGACCCTTGTTTCTTTCCACCTCTGCATGAGACAGGCCTCTATATACCTCTAACCTCCCGTCTCCATCTGCAGTTTTTCACTATGTATTTGCACTTTCTTTTTCTCTCACCATGTCCAGTCCAAATAGTGAATCTACAAAGATTTATCGACAGGGCCGCCTCATTGACCAGCCACTGCTGCTCACAATATCAAACAGTCATAAAATAGCACTTAGCGGTCATAAATATCGATAATGTGGGGAGCACGCTGGTCCATTTAACCCCGACATAACTTGGCACTCTGTGTATGCCGGCCTGCTATGTGACTGGGCTCCAGCTCTCACCTGCTCGTTTCACTTTAACCGTCCTTCTGCTTCGGCGGGGACACAATCAGAAACATGAAGCGGCCCGGTCCCTTGATGTGAAGCCAAGCCAACAGAAGAATGATCAAATCGTAATTAATGTGCGGGAAGTGTTGACAATTTACAGTTTCACAGCGGATACTGTGCCGATGACACACATGGCACAAATCAAAGAAATCAAACATGGGGCAGAACAGCCAAGTGGAAATCAATAGTGCACCCTCTTCATTTGGGTGTCTGAACATTTTTATAATATCCCTAAATCCAAAGTATTAAAAAGTATCTTTATGAAGTGGAGTGATGAGGTGAACTGAGGTAAAAGCTGATTGATCTTTTTCATAAAATCTATATCAATCACAAAAGAGAAGATGAAGAAAAATAGACAGAGAGGCATTTTTAGAAACTCAAACAAGGATCTTACAAAAAAAGAAACTCATTATTTGGGAGATATCCTTGGGCAAAGAGATCAACTGAAAATACATATTTTCATCTTATTTGCACTGCTTTTAATCCATCTAGATTGTTTTGGTGTGATTGCTGAGTTGTGGAGATATCCATGGAGGTGTCTACCATCTTTTAAATGTGTAAGGGATAATGTACATTGAGCAGGCCCGTTATTGTGAAATAAACCCAGATAGGGTGAAGCAGGAGGGATGCAGCAATGTGTTTTTTACTTCTTTCAGCAGTAGAATCCCAAGTGAAACCGCTCACAGCAAGGTCTGTGCACCATTTTGAGAAACGGGGTCATGATTTCTGTAAAGAGACACTGGTGTCGAGTTTTTCACATGTATTTTTTGGGGCTTGGTGAACCACAGGCCAAGTGCCATTTAGTCCAGATATATTAGAGAGCAGGCAGACATCGCTATGGCTGATATCTCCAAAACTCTTCAACTCACATTAAAGCTATCTTAGATAGATAAATAGCACTACAGGCCAGATGAAAAAAATATGTACTGTCCCTTTAATATCCAGTGAATTCATTGTATATCCTAATTACACTATCAGCTGTGTGTGACCCAATTTATTTGTAGTGTGGGAGCATGAGATAAGAGATGGCACCAGTTATGATGCAGCTCCAATACAAACAGAAACACACAAACACTCATGCACTTGTAAGCAATCTCCCAGGTTGTTGATGCCTCTGCACCAGAAGAATATCACGGCGGCGGCGGCGGCAACGACGTGATATATTTCTGAAATAGTTCTATTCTGCTGCATTTCTCTGAGATCTCAGCATTGTCATTGTTCTCTCCCCCATTTTCCTTTCATTCACTAGAAGAATAGTCAGGCAACCTTATGAGGCAATATTGCCTGCAGTGGAGTCGGGGAATGGCAAATGAGACAAAATCTATAACATTCTGCAGCAGTAGGCTGTGAAAAATAAAAAACAAATATTCCCGGGCAGAAGTGTTGCTGGTCGCAGCTGTTGGCAGGAGTGTTCATGTGTGAGTTTTGTTGTTCAGTCGGAAAATAATGGCAGTAATCAGTGTTTTTAACAAGTCAACAGAGACATTCTTTAAAAATGGTAATGAGAAACAGCTTGAGTGAAAATATCAGTAGTGCACCGTTATTGCTGTTTCTTTGTCCTTTAAGAATAAATACTTGGATTTTTGCTTGTGTTCCAACGTTGTTAATTAAAATAAATATGCAATCATTGACCCATACTGGAAATGGCAGAACTGATTTTCTATTCAGAGCTCTGTTCAGCTTGCTGTGAAATCAAGGCTTACATAAACTACTAACATAAATAGAAAAATGAATTATTAATGTATGTGAAACTTACCACGTATAGATGTTATTCCTTATATAATTTGATATCATTAAATACAATATTAAAGGAAGCATTTAGTCCATAAAAGACGCCTTGTGTTTTAAGAGAAGAGAAGATAAATAACAAAAAATAACAAAAATAAGTGGGCGGCATGTTGGTGCAGTGGTTTGCACTGTCACCTTGCAACAAGAAGGTTCTGAGTTCAAATCTTCCAGCCGACTCGGGGCTGAGGAGCTCGTGGATGGGGCGGGGCCTTTCTGTGTGCAGTTTGCATGTTCTCCTCAGGTCCGCATCGGTTCTCTCCGGGTACCCCGGCTTCCTCCCACAGTACAAATACATGCAGCACAGTAGGTCAGTTGATAACTCTAAATTGCCCGTAGGTGTGAATGTGAGCGCAAGTGGTTATCTGTCTCTGTGTCAACTCTCCGATGAACTGGCGACGTGTCCAGGGTGTAGCCCGCCTCTCACCCTATGTCATCTTGGATAGGCTCCAGCGCCCCCGCGAACCGTCAGGATAAGCGGTTACAAACAATGGATGGATAGAGTAAAATAAGTGAACTGAAATAAAGTAAAACAGAAAAATTGTGTTGACGATATTGAAAAGCAATAAAAAGCAAGTTTGAACATGATATTGAAGGTAATATTGAGCATGGTATTGAAAAGTTAATATCTCTGGCAGGCTGCCACCTGGGACAGAACCGGATGTGTACATTGCGGTGTGTGTGTGTGTATATATATCCCCAACATAAACATAACATAATAAGGATGTAAAAAAAAATACATATGGTCTGAACAGATGATAATATTTGAACCTTTGTGTTAAAATTGCGGTTATTTTTACCAGATCATCCAATATTGAAGCGTAGTACCGAAAAACCACGAGAGCTTTTCTTTTTGTCAGTAGATTTCTTTTTTTTTTTCATCGACGCTTCAGAGCAACTTAATCCTCATGTACACAACCTCAAATTTATCAAGAAAAATGCAAAATGGCCCAAACCTCTTCTTCTGATTCTACTATTAATTTCCACTTGGACCATTAACACTGACTCTTTTTTTTCTTTATTTTGAGTGGGTGTGGCTTAAATACAAGTCAAAATGCTTTAACATTTTATTAATTTAGGTACGTAGTGATTGCAGGGTCAGATTACGTTGAAATTTTAAATGAAAATTACATGGCATTTTTTGTAATTAGTGATGCAATCCAGTGGATTACAAAAAAAAAGTCATCTTAACTAAATATTTTTGGATTACTTCATCATCAAACATTGAAAATGTTGCACCTTATACTAAGAAATGTACGTAGCCACAAAAATTCAACACATACAGGCCTATGAGCCCATTCAATCAAAAGCAACATCTCAGGGTGTCAAATATCAACTTTCCCCTAGAAAGAGGTTTTGTTTTTGTTTTTTTACATGTGGTTTACACTGTAAAATGGTCGTAGTTTGGTTAGTAGGCACCAAAACTCTTTGTTTAAGTTTAGGAAAAGTTGATGGTTTGGGTTAAAATACTGTAAGTTCCTTACGTTACGTAAGTCAAGTGATGCACATAATGTTATGGCGGCCCAACTTCAAACTTTAGATAACGTTGACTTTTGGTTTCATACAGGACATGAAACTCCAGTCTTCTGGGCGAAAGTTCTGCGTTTGTTCGACCCATCCATCCACCCCACTGCCTCCATATGCGGACTGTCATTCTGTTTGTTGATTTGTTGATGGCTGTCTTGCTATTGTTGATTCTGTGCATCAGCTGTCCGTCTCTCTTGTCCACGTAGTGCAGGCTTTGTTTGTATCTGCATAATTTTATTTTTTCAATGCTTTTTTATCGTCGATTGTATTTTTCAGTGCTTCTTTTCTTGATGCCTGTGCTTTCAGCTATTGCCTGCCTGGAGACTACAAATGAAAATGACTCAGGCATATTTTCAGAAATGTTCTTTACATGTGCTGTCCCAGTCAAATAAAGTAATAAACTAAACTTTATACTACATCACTTGACATGGATGGCTTCACAGTGACATTCCTTGAAAGCCTGGTGCAGCTCCTACAGATGATGAAGGGTACATTATGTGCAGAGTAGTTTACCCACCTTGTCTTCCCTCATTTATGGCTGAGCTGAAAATAGATGAGTAAACTCTCAGTCTCATTTTAAGAGGCGGATAAACTGAGTTTACTCGTGTTCATCCCCCATCACGCCCCTGCTTGTGCGTCTGTATGAGATGCAGAGGGGGTGTGTCAAAACGTGGTACATTCGACGACCCGGGAATTAAAATGAGCTGATAGTCTAATATATTGCTCTAACATAAATAACACTGTGCGCACGAACATGACTGTGAACACCTTTTGAGTGTGTAGTGAGTCGAGGCATTATTTAGAAACAGCCAATAGCAGGAGCGAAAACACTGGGGTGCTTATCAGGGTCTTGGGAGAGACACAGGAAATTGAGTTTGTCCAGTCTAATGATGGGCAGAGTCACGCAGCTCTACAGACGGACCATTTCCCTCCTATTAGCAGAGATGTGTTATTCATGAGGGCAAATCTAGTGTGAACTATGCCTCACTGATATTCCACACAGTCACTTCTCAGTCTGTCAGGGGACCCGAGCCATTGTGTTTTATTCATTTATTTATCTATTTCCGTTTCGACACCACCCCAAAAAAAGGGGGAACTTGGTGATGATGAGGTCACGGGGTCAAACATGATCCTGCCTGTGAGGAGCTATCAATAGCATCGGTCATCGGCAGTCAGTGGGGAGGAAAAGGGGGTGACAGAGAGAGTCTTGGAGGTGAAAGAATTGTGACGTGAGTGTTAAAACACAGCCCGGGCTCCAACCAGAAATAGCTGTGTCTCTTCCTTTCCAAAAACACATTATCTCTCTTTCAGAGCCTCTCCTTTATTCTGCCAAATTCCAATAGGCACTATTGGCATATATATGCTCCGTTGTGTCCAAAGCTATTTATATAATACAATTTGAGCTGAATGGCTCATTGTGTGAGCGCACAATGCAGTTATGACACACATTAATTTCTTACATTTTCATTTAAGGACAGCATTCCCACACAATACGTATTTTTTTTGCTTCTGTGCTGAAAACCAGTCGCACTATTCAATGCTCTGTAAACAAGCGTCATTCAGCCTTTTATGCTTGTCACACTGACATGATCTTCCCTATTTATTCCCAGACCTGGCACACATGTAAATGCTTGACAGTGTATGTCTCGTGTATGTTTATGTGTTAACGTTTTATGTTAGTCTGACACCATCTTATACATCAAGATGTTTTTATACAACATACATTGTAGCTGAAACCTCGTGGTGACAAGCATGACAGTACATAAAGAAAATAGTAGCACTTTATAGTAGTGCTGTCAATCGATTAAAATATTTAATCGCGATTAATCTCATGAATGTCATAGTTAACTCGTGATTAATCGTACATTAATCGCACATTTTTATCTCTTATAAATGTCCCTTGAATTATCATTTTAATACTCTTATCAACATGGAAAAGTGGATAGGCTTGCTTTGTGCAAATGTTTTTTATTGAAAACAACGTGTAGTGTTATATTTCACACTACTTAATGCACTAGATTCATACTTTTCCAAATTACTTCTGTGTTAAATATTGTCAGAGATGCCGCATAGGGATGGATTTACCTCCATCAGCTGGCGGTAATGAAATGCGCTAAATGCATTTCAGACGCTAAAATCTCCCGGAGAATCCAATCCAAACATAGATGAATGAAAGGTTGTTTGTAATATATATAATTCTAATTTGTGATCACTGACTTTATTAAGCCGACTGCATCTAACACAGCGACACGCACCGTGCAGCCTTGATGGAGACGCTGTAACGTCTGACCGCAAACAAAGTAAGTGATCCGTGTCAGCTTAATATCATGACTTTAAAAGCACCGAATTAACGAATTTCGTTATAACAAATATGAAGAATTGTAAAATATAATTTCTTTGAGGCTGTTCAGTCAGTCTAACGAAGATCAAGTGTGGCTTGTTCAGTCAATATTGTTCATTATTGATAGTGCTGAAATTATACTTTCTGCCTAAAATAATTGATACCTTGATAATACACTACCTACCAGCCTTAGGTTGGAGCAGCCATTCACTACATGATGTGTTGTGAAATGCACACACAATGTGGCGGCTGCGGATTCGTCGTCGTGGCCACAGCTTATAAAAACTACAAGTTCACTTGGTCACAATGAACGTTAATCTCGCAATAAAAAAAATGACGCCGTTAAAATTGATTTGCGTTAACGCGTTAATAACGCGATATTTTTGACAGCACTACTTTATAGTAAAGGTCAATGAACTATCATGAATTCAGAAATGAAAAAGTAGGAATCCATTCATGTAGCACTTAAGAAACTGTCGGAAATGTACAAGAATTAACAGTACAATGCATCAATTAATGCAACAAAGAAGGAATTTTAATTATCATAATTTCTGAGTTATAAAGTGGTGACCTGTCAGGCTTTCACAGTGATGAATAGCATAATGGTGACATATTTGACCCTTCCTAAGCTCCGTTCCTTTTCAGTTCAGTAACCTTTGTACCCAGTGCAATATTTTTTCCCCCAGGATGTCGTAGTCATGACCTGCCCTTCTTTGACTGTGATTGTCAACCATTTGTTGCCTTTTTCGGTTTGGATCGTTTGGGTTGATCATGTTATGGGTAGGATTAGGCATGAGCACTGTGATTGGTCAGGGTAAGAATATCAAACAGAAGCAGAGTAGGACAGGACATGCCTTTACCATCCTGGGAAAAAACATATTGCCAGTGACATCAGTCAACTTTCTCACTTCCTGTTTCCTTTACTTAGATTGCTGTACATGTTATGTGCTGGCTTGTCTGTGTTGAAAAGAAAAAAGACGTTTTTATCAAAAGTTAACTAATCTTAGCAAAATGCTACCTAATTAGCTAACTAATTAGTGGTGCAGAGTTGCTTGCTAGTTAGCTAACATTTTGCTAGCATTTGCTTTCAAATGTAACTAGTTAGCTAACAAATGATCTCGGTTAGCTAGTGTTTTGCTGACATCGGCTAACTTAGGCTGTGACTATATGTCGCCTTTACAGGTTCTCAAGCAACATCTTTACACCATCTTCAAATTTTGGTTGTCTTTTCAACATAGATGAGCGTGGAACGTGGCATATCAGCATACAGGAAACAGGAGAAAGTCGACTGAGGTTCTTTTAGGACTTAGGAAGGGTCAATTGTGAAATCACATGTAGTAACCATTTGTTGTTTATGCATCCATGATACATGTTTTCTTTTCCTAACCTAGTAACCGGTAATTGAAATGGAGTCCAAAATTCTGATCTAATGAACGTTTGTATTTTTCCTGTAGACGTAATGCCTAAATACACAGAAGAGCTGACTTTATTTGAAAGACACAAAGACACACACATTTTGAAATCAAGAAGTGATGCTTAGTTAATCGTGATTTCAACACTTGAAATTCAGCAGAATACCTGAGAAATTTGCCTTTACTTGTCCCTTTTTTTGCTCTGCAGACTCACCAATGAAGAAGACATGAACATACAACAATAACTCAGATATCATAATGACTTAAATGCCTTAGTTGTAGCATTAATTATTGTTCTTGATATATACATGTAGCAGATCACATACAGCATACAGTATATGTGACATTGTGGTGTGAATGTACATTTGCATCTGTTCTTAACGTAGTGTTTTGCATGTATAAATGTATGGGGCGTTGAGATCAGTGAGCCAGCAGGTGATAAAAGTCTCACGTGGAAGTGTGTTTCATACCAGCTTCAAAAGAGAGCACACATGGCCTCAGTGTGGCTGAAAACAAGAAAAACCGTGTACGCCTCTCCCTCGTCACTGAATCTGCATGCAGAAGAGAGCGTAAGAGATACTTTGAGCATCTGAAGAACATTCGCATCATAAATTCACATCCTCTAAAGCCTCATCAGGGATGAAGTTAAAAGATTTTGTTCATAGGAAAGTAGAGGAGGAAGATATTACAACCTGAATCTACCATGCTTCTCTCTGCAAATAGAGGTATTTGGCAAAGCAGTAAAAACAGCCATTTTAGAGGAACAGATTAAGCAGGATGAAGAATCTATTACTTTGTCCTGACAAGCTGAGGAGAGTGAGAGGAGAGGAGGCGCATCCTTGTGTCCAACGTGATTAGCAGATCACTGATTCAAATTGTCTCACTATCTCGGCAGCATCTACATTCTCATTCCCTCGCTCTCTTCTCTCCCTGTGTATCACACTTATCACTGTCTGTCTCTCGCCTGCTCTGATCATTTCCCTGTTATAAATCTGCTACCTAATTCTATTGACATGCATGAAGTAAAGTGTTAATGGAAATAGTTTAAAGCCTCAAAAAATATAATTACTGGAGCGACAGAAGGATCAGTTGTATGAATAATGGAATCTCCTGGATGAAGGCAGGTGATTGAAACAGGTATCGTTTCATCTCAGAGCAAATTTAAAAGCAAAGAGAGATTAAATTTGTTGTATTTTTGTGTGTTCTTCAAAAGAACGCTTCCTCTGCGAGAGGTCAATGGTACAATAAAATGTGAACAAATACGAAATGACTAGAAAGCTGCATCTCAAGTACCTGGTCGCTGCTGCTTAATGCAAATGTTTCTCAAAGAGCATCTGGAAGAATTTACCGCATCTCGTCTTGCTTATTTGTCTGATAAATAAAGCAAACATTTCCCAAGAGTAATGCAAAACGTTTTCTCCAATTTACTCAGTCAATAGGTGCCATGCTTGATACATCTTTGTGGAAATGGCATGAAAGATTGAGATAAAAACAGCTGCAGTGGAAGAGATTTCTTGTTTGGCCTTGACGGTGAGACAAATCTGGATATTGCCAATACTGAAGGATTCATGTCATGATTGTTTGTTTATGACATTAAAGGGGAAATATGTAATATATTTACTGTACTAAATCATAAAATGAGCATGATATAAGAGATTAAGGAAACATGCTACCAGCTTCTCTGACAAGAACGCTACAGCCAGCATGTTTTCCTTTGGTCCATTCTGTTTTGTTTGCCCATTTCATGTTTACTAGAGTTAAAATTAATGTTCACCAAATGAGTAAGTGTCTGTTTATGAGTCATAAGAAATCATTACTAATCTTTTAGAGTCAACAGCAGAGTGTGTGGGGTTTGTTTTCAGGATAGCAAGCTTAGCTTCACATTGACAGACAACTGACAGCTGATGAACTCACAGTATAGGACTTTCATTGTCATTGCTTTATATTGTCCAAATATAATGTTGTGCTCGTCTTGCGCTACTGTTCAGTGGGAGCAGCAATTCACTCAATCATAGATCATATATCAAAGGAGGAATATGTAACAACTGCACGTCCAAAAATGAGTACAACTGTCCAAATAGTGTGCTGGAGCCAAAGACTGTATAGTAAATAGGTTGAATCCCTTTTTAATATACAATCTATGGTTGAAGCGAGTTGTTTCCCCGCTGCCACCTCCTCCACAAACACAAAGAAGTGCAGGCAGGCTGCAGGAGCACAAGATGAGTGCAATATTGCAAACTGATCACAATCAACAACGAGTCCTACACTGTAAGTTGATCATCTGTTCATAACTGTCAATTGTCTGCCAATGTAAAGCTGTAAAGCCTCTTATGCTTAAAACAAAAGCCCACTGCTCTGAAAATACACTCAACCACAGTTGGAGTTCAGTGGCTGCCAGTGTCACTGCCTGCCAGACACCATTAACATATTGCTCAATTTAACTGTTATAAACATCTACTACTTCTAAAATATTACTGATTTCTTATGACTCATAAACAGACAGTAAGTCATTCAGCAAACATTTGTCATTAATTTTAATTCCAATTAATGCTAAAGTGGGCAAACTAAAACAGTCGTTCCTGCCCGGAATAGAAATTTCAAAGGAGAACATCGCAGCTATAGTGTTGCTGTCAGAGAAGCGAGTATTTCAACTTAGCATGTTTCCTTAATCTCTGATGACGTGTCACGGTCATTTTATAATGAATTACAGTAAATATATTACAGATTTCTCCTTTAAATAGGGATTTGACCTATTTAATATATCTATTTGGAGTGCAATACTAACTTTTAAAGGCTCAGGTCTTACATATTTCTCCTTAAAAATGAAATTTGTGAAATAAATAAAGCCAACCTGTTGTAGCGCCCTCATGGTCTCCAGCACAACATATCCGCATGCATTCCAGCACAGGCGAACACACACTCACATTCAAACTATTTTGACACTGTTCAGCCGTGAAGAATCGGTTCATTTAGTGGGCACATTTCTGGTTGAGGAGGATGCATGCATTTCCATTGTTGCCCAGTGGCAGGGCTTAACAAATAGGATTAGATCCGTGCCCAGGAGAGCACACACTCCTGTTCAGGTGACACACGGCTCCGTGCTCCTGCTCTGCAACTAGACACAGAGAATTACTGTTAAAGGTCAGTGGAGTCAGACGCTGAATGTCACAGCTTAGCCACAGTTTGGCGAGAAAATACATTAGATAAATACGCCTGTCTCTCGGTGGAGAGTAATTCTGCAGCTCCTGAATCTCCAGCATAAAAGACCCAGGATTACAGGGTGAGTTAAAAGGCAACAGAAGCATATCGATTAGAGGCAGTGAATCAGGCCTCTGCTATGCTGTGAATAATAAATTGAGTAGGAGACAGCCAGGGGTTGTCAGATGGAACTTTCACGACGGGCTGTGAGTTGTGCTCATTTTCGATGAGACTGTGGATAAGTCACATCTCCCGTCTGAAGGATCTAGGGAATCATGTCACCGATCAGAAAGCGCCTCAGAGCAGCTTACTACGAGTTTAAATAAGCATTCCACGCCCCATTTAACAACACAAAAAGACTGATCACAGCCTCCGCTCTCTGCAAAGTAGTGCCAACGGACTCAGGGAGGGATTGGACTCTTAATAGCACATCTCCCTAAGGTGGCAGAATATTGGAATGGGTAATTTCTGAAATAGCCGCATATGTGTCGAATCAGACAAGAGTGTTGCACCAGGGATCCAATCAGCTTCACTGAGATGTCTTCTGACTCACTGGAGCAGGTGTTATTGTTTGCTCTCTTCGATAGACTCCTCATTGTGGGCCTAAACACACTCAGTGGATTCGGGCAGTAAACTGTGACAGATAAGGTCCATATGTGTAGCAAGCTAGCACTGTGGCACAAGTCGAACCCAACAGAGAGACACTATCACTGCTTTGTGGAAAACAAAACACAAAATGGATCTGGGCTGAGCAGCACATGGTGCCTTCTGGAACAAAATCAGAATATAAATTTTTGACTTAATCCCTGTTGGATTCTGCTCAGTGTTCTTTTGTTTCTAATCTGTGTTCTGTGACTTCAGTACATAACATATTGTCAATTTTTAGCCACACAAGCAGTGCTGGATGGCAGCATCTGTTGGTTATTTGGTCAATTTACCACTTTTATTGTTGCCTCATTGAATTAGGGATTAAAGCACTTTGACATAATGGTTGGTTGTTGGTAGGCTGGTCGATCAGTTGAGTTGATTGAGTTGGTTGGTTGGTTGGTTGAATGGTTGTTTGGTCCTGACTGAAATAACTTCAACAACTATTAAATCAAATGTCATGAAATTTTGTTCAGACATTCATGTTCATGGGATTGGCATTTCATAATTCGAGATTAACTTTATTGTCCCACAGAATGAGAAATTTCTCAGGGGTTTCTCTCCTTTGCTGCAACGATAAAAGACAACATCCCATATGCAAAAACATACATACAAAAGTTCTAACCTCAACACCTATGCTGAGAGAAAAAAGCACACATCAGCAATATTAATGAAAGCAAAGGAAGTCCCTGTTTCCTAAGAATCCACTGAAGATTTAGAAAAAAAAGCAAGGACTGTACAGTTTATCCCTTATCTATCAATATTAAAAGTTTTATGAACAATCAGCCTGTTCATAGCCACGATCACTCTCATAGTGTGCGCATACGTCAGCCATCGATGAAGTACCAGTGAAGTGGTCACTAAACCTGCTGGCACCAATCAGTGCAAAACAATTAGGTGGTACTTGGAGAGCTCAATATTTTCTGAAGTGGTACATGGTGTATAAAGTTTGAGAAAGACTGTGATAAGACTTCCTAAGACTAGCTGATAAAAAACTGACATAAATTTTTAATCCACACCATGAACTCCAAGACCTCAGACTTGACTAACCACTGACAACTGTTAGACTGACATACAGAGAATTCAATACAGATATCCAAGGTCCCTAGTTGATAAATTCAAACGACTTTGGTGATCCCCTGACTTTTCTTTCGTTTGACATTTTCTGAACACCTGAAAACCTAATGGCATTCTCATCCACGTCAGCTGTACTTTGGGTTCAGTGCAATGCATGGCAGCATGCAAACAAATGTTGGCTTGCTTAACATGCTAAACTAAGATGGTGAGCATGTTAGCATGCTGATATTAGCTTTAGGTGCAGCTTCACAGAGCCACTAGTCACTGTAAAGTCTTTTACCTTTGAGCCTTCCAGAAGCCAAAAAGGCACCTGGCTGACCAAACCATCCAGCATTGTCATTGCTGTGATGTGTTACAAACTAAACATTTTACTGATGTTAACACAAACAGGGATTCTGAACAATTTGATTTCAATAATTGTAACATCACTTTATCATTTCCCATTTTTCTTGTCTGTGTGTGGAAGGCTTGTTCTCCATAGATCGTACTAAAATATGCCTAAGGAATCACCTCGTGAAACATTAGCATGCCATCAGAATAAGGAATTGCAATTACCCCATGCCCAGACACTTAAATGAGTTGCACAATCCTAATTATTGAGCAGCAAGGGCAGAAAAAACATTAACCCTTTGGTCAGGGGCAGACAGAATACAAAAACGTAACCAAAGGGAAGCTTTTTGTATCCATTTCCTGGAGGTTTTGAAGTATCCTGGTCTCAATAAGGATATAGACTTCAGATATTCTCATATATATGAAAATAATTTCTTCTGGGTCATATGATTGCCTCTCAGAGGTGTGGCTACACATGTTTTTGTCTGTCCAAAGCCCCAACTAAGACCTGCAGTGGTTGAAACACGTCTGCATTTTAAATGATTTAGCTACTACAATAAAGGCTTTTTAGCTTTGCATCCCTTGTTGTTACTATTCATATTTGAGTGTGTGGATATCCTTCCTGTTTACCCTGTTTTCCAAGAGCACCCGACACGTTATTCATCTCTGGTTGAATATATAACAGAGCAACCAATCATCTCCTTTTCTTATTTCTAGCTTATTCATGTTTTTTTCTTTTCAAGTTCTGAACTAGACTAGAAGGCACTATGTCTAAATATGAAGTTAAAATGAACTCTGCACTTAATTTATTTCCCTTTTTCTTCCCTCTGTCTGTGTGTATGTGATTTATGTCTGTAATCCCCTCTCTTTCACAACCTTCCTCTTGTGCGTGTGTATGTGTGTGTGTGTGCGCTCTCTGCAGGCTGTGGGCTGGAGTTCCTGCTGGTTCTCTGTGGACTCGAGTTTTCCTGGTCCTGCCCCCGTCACTGTATCTGCTACACTGCACCCAGCACCGTCTCCTGCCAAGCCCACAACTTCCTGTCAGTCCCCGAAGGCATTCCTCCTGACAGCGAGCGCATCTTCTTACAGAACAATAAGATCCATCGCTTACTTCGGGGTCACTTCAGCCCAGAAACGGTCACCCTCTGGATCTACTCCAACAACATCACGTACATCGAGCCCTCCACCTTTCACGGTTTCACGCTGCTCGAGGAGCTGGATCTGGGAGACAACCGCCACCTGCGCTCCTTGGCTGAGGATACCTTTCATGGGCTGACTCGGCTCAATGCGCTACACCTGTACCGTTGTGGGCTCAGTTCACTTCCTAATAACATCTTCCAAGGCCTCAGAAACCTGCAGTATCTCTACTTGCAGGTACAGTTTTATTCTGGTTCATTTTACCACCAAGGGCTGACACTTAAAACAATCTCTTTTTTTGCTTAAACGTATCATTACGGAATAAATGTTAATTGCGCAGTGTGATGGCTGTGAAATAATTATACCTTTGGTGTTTTGACTGGTATAAGTCTCACTTTCGTGCCTGGTGGCACATCAGGTGCAAAAGTTCTCCCGGGAAAAATTATGTCTCTATTCTGGACTAAATTAGTGAACAAATGCACACTTTTCTCTTAATGCTTTCTTCTAAGCAATAACATTACTCATAATAACTATGTTATTACAATACAATGTACATAATTTCAACAGCTTTCAATTGATCTCCTCAGAGAACATGCTTCTTTCCTCTATCTCATTTTGAAAGTGGTGTTGACCATTTCTCCACAGAGCTAGACTCTAAGGAAGTGTTAGAGAAGTTAGCCTTCAGGATTTTGTGGCAGAAAATCTCGCTATTGTAAATCAAACCATGTTTTTTTCATTAAACCTAACAAAGAAGGGTTTTCTAGTAGAAAGCCTTGAAGGCCATCTTCTTTCAGCAGTTCCAGTGTTGTGTTTATTGTTGTGTTTATTTGCAGTGCCTCCGCTGCCTCAAATCATCAGCAAATAACCTTATCTTTATGCACAATCTTTCTATCAAGTTGAAAATACTTCCACACATCAGGTGGTTTGGTGTCATAGCATCAATAGCCTAGTTTACTGAAGGCAACACAACATCTAGATGAAAAGATTTCTCCATTATTGACTAAATTAATGTGCAATTCATGTTTTTTTCCCCTAATTTTTCCTTATGATGTCGCTCCCCTGATGCCATCCCCTCCTGTAGTTACTCGTTTCATGACATTACACAAACCATGTTATTACAATGCAATGCACATCATTAGAGCAGCTTTCAGTTTACCTGTTGAGTTAACGTGCCCTTTTCTTCTCTCTTGTTTCCAAAGTGGTGTGGATCATTTCTCCACAAAGTTAGGCTCTGAGGAAACAGATAGTGATCCGGTGTTGCACGTGGGAGAAGTTAGCATTCATGGCTTTCCGACAGAGATCTCGCTATTTTAACCCAAAACGTGACCTCCCCCCCTCCCCCTAAACCCAACCAAGAAGGGCTTTCTGGCAGAAAACCTTGTAGATTATCTTTGCAACAGTGGCACAAACAATAGTACCACTTGGAAACACTTTAATTCAAATACTACCCATGTAGCCTTATCTAAAACTTGAGTGACAAGCTGGCAACATCAGCAAACAACCTGACGTTTATCCACAATTTTCCATCAAATCCCCAAATTTTCCCCACATTACTTCTCAGATGGTTTGATGTCATGATTATCCATTCACTTGCTAGTTTTGCAAAGATAATAACAAAAGCCTAGTTTACTGAAGACAACAGGAGATGCGGTAGGTCAGATGGACAGTGCATTTTAGGATTATTTAGTGTTGTAGTTGGCCATTAGTATTCATGACATGTAGACACAAGTTAATGTTAGATTAATACAGCACAATAATGTTGCAACAAAAACGTTGCATGATATATAATCCTGTGATTGTGTGTTCTCTGTATCTCCTCAGGATAATCATCTGAAGTTCCTGCAGGATGACACATTCATGGACCTCCACAACCTGAGCCACCTGTTCCTGCATGGAAACCGTCTGTGGAGCATCAATCAGAACACCTTCAGAGGGCTTCGAGCCTTGGACCGACTGCTTCTGCACCAAAACCAGATTGAGTGGGTCGACCGCCTGGCTTTCCATGACCTCAAACGTCTCACCACCCTCTACCTGTTCAACAACTCCCTGATACAGCTGTCCGGACAGTGCCTGGACACGCTGCCCGCCTTGGAATACCTGCGCCTCAACGACAACCCCTGGTCATGTGACTGCAAGGCCCTGTCGCTCTGGGAATGGTTGAAACGTTTCCGAGGTTCGACGTCTTCAGTGGGTTGCCAGTCGCCAGCTGATATGGTTGGGAAAGACCTCAAGGAGCTGCGCAAGGAGGACTTCCCCAACTGTTCACCGACTGTACCGAACTCAGAGTCCAGAGCCCAGACTAACAATTTATCTGGCACAGTGAATCCGTCCATGAATCGCGGTGTAGCGGTGGGCTCTGGAGGGCAGACCCACATAGTGCACCCCTCGAGGCCTGGCCGTTCTCGGAACTGCACAAAGCCTCGTAACAGGCCGAGCAAGGGGAAGGGTGACAATGAGGTTCACCACTCAAAGGAGGTCATGGCAGACAAGGAGGATTCCTCCCCAGATTTCACAGAGGGGGGGAAACATGACCACACGTCTCCAGACGGCACCGTCACACGGAGGAAGCACAAGTGCACTCCCCGGACCACTGTTCGCCCCCCTAGTGGGGTTCAGCAAGCCAACAATAGGGCAACCTTATCCCAGTCCTTACTACATGTCTCTGCCCTCTTTGTGGCCTTGATAACAACAAATATTGACTACATCCTCCGCTGACCTTCAGAGGGTTTGGCAAATGCTAATCACAAAAAAACACAGCCCTCAGACCCTCTCTTGCTCCTGCACTACAAGGCCTGTGTGTCTTTTATGTATGTGTGTGTGAGTGTGATTATATGTGTAAATGTTGTGTAGGGAGCTTTACTGTTCAGACTGAAACAGGCATCAAAGCATCAAACATCTACAACAAGACTCGCAGCACAAGAATCGGAGGGACTGAGAGTCAGAGAATGATAAAAATGCAGACCAAGCTTGCACTGCCACTTATGCCAGTATTATTTCATCTTCATATGTCTTGGTATATTTTTTATTAAACTTCTGTTTTTCACTTAACTGGAGCTCAGATAACCAAAATTTGGTGAAAATAGAGAAAAAGACGCAGAGCTGAAAGAGCAAACAAGGTGAAACTTGCTAGCTAATTAGCTCTAAGACAGATAAGCTAGGACTGAAGTGCTCCATCCAGCTTTAATTTTCAGTTCACAGTTTGATGAAAGTCGATGACCATGTAAAGCCTCTAACAGCAGTTCTATCTTGCTCATCCCTTCTGCCAAATGTATTTTTCTGTTGCATCCTTTGCTAACAACAGATCCAAACAATTAGGTATACGCATTACTCATAAAAGAGGTCAAGAGTAAGCATGGCAATAAATTATCAGTCAGTATCAGACATAGGAATGTGCCATTCTCACAACAAAATGGAAATCTACAGCCACAGATATTTTAAAGCTAAAAGCGGAGCAGCCAGTTAGCGGGAACCCCGTCATACTACTCTCTACAGGATGCTGGCTTTTTGAAGGTTCTGTACCAACCTTTCAGCCTGTCAAACAGCATTCCTCATTGGTATTACATTTCTACACACACCTCGGCTTCCATCTTCATTTACGCCATGTCTCTCCCTCTGTGCAACTGAATATTAAGCTGCTAATTGTTTCAAGATGACGAGGACTGCCATGCGCTATTTTCATTTGCTTGGAAAAACAATGTGTGTCTCTGGGAGATCAAGCTGTGAATATTGAAGAGTCTGTCTATAATCTTGTGTCAGATGTTGTTCATTTGATTTTTCTAAGACACAAAAACGGACCTAGAGACGGGATCCCTGCTGCAGGGCCGACAGGAGCCTTAGAGGTCGAGGGTCAGACGGGGTTTTCTTTCTCAGTTTCCCAGTGAGGTTGTGCTGAACTGAAGCCTCCTCGGTGAGGGTGACCACGCCTCATTGGGAGTGTGAGGAACACATTTTTTTTCTTAATCACTTAACTTCAAAGGAATACGAGAACAAGACTCGAGAAAAAAAATGTGTGTGTACCTTGACTCGTGATCAATAAAAGATTTTAAAAAAAAAGAAAAAAAAAAGAAAAACATTTTGAGTGGAGCATGGCAAAACAGGGATCATGCAGAGAGAATTACGCCTCTGAATTAACTGATGTGATTGTTCATGGATGTGGAGATCCAAGACCAAGACAACTGCTTCTGAAGTAACAAGGCGACGCAGTGCAATGCAGATTGACAGATGGACAATTAGGGGACGTCTCGCTGTACTTCTGGAGCTTTTGTGCCTCCCTTAAACCTATTGATAAGATGGTGTTTGTATCAATGATGTGAACTGTGACAAAGGAGACAAGAGGACTTCTTGCAGTGCTGATATTAATCATTTACTGTATTACTATGAGAAAAACAATATCAGTGACATTGATGATGATAACAGGGTTTTCTGCTCCTCCTGTCAGGAGGAGTCTTTCGATTTTTGATTTTCTGGTGATTTGTTTATTTACGTATTTTTCATGTTATATTTTTAGAACCTTTTATTTCTCAATGCACACAGTTCCTCACCTCCCCCTTTCTCGTTCTACTGTATGCCTATTCATCTTCTTTCTTTGCCATAACTCAATTGTTCAGTAAGTTATCATCAGAAAACAACCGTACAAAAATGTTTATAAAGATATTAAAATCTATATCTTCTTATGTCTACCGTTGTAGTCTGAGTCTGTTTATTGCTGCAGTTTAAGGTTTTATAGGCGTGTTGTGAGGAAGTAAAAAGGCGTCCCTCTTTTCTTTCCTTTTAATTCATTTAAATGAAAAATTGATTTTGTCAGCAAAAGTAGCTTTTTTCCCATCCTGTTTCCTCCTCTGTCTTTGCTCTGGTTTGCAGTTTGTCTCCCCTGATCAGACCCTGCTGGCTAAACTAGCAGCTTCCGATATACAGATGCACCCTTCCTGTATGCATCTAGGATTTATGTACAGTATACAACAGTGATGTTCAACTTAGGGATGGGATGCCCGGTGGCCCACCAATCATTTTCTAATTCACAATGAAAATAAATTAATTCACAATGGGATTTTGTTTGTTTGTTTGTTTATACCAATTAGTAAATGTTCAATAATATCCCTCGGCTGTTAGAGCGATCTATGCACAGAAGTAGTAATACTTGATTTCTGTGAAAAGTTCACGTACACCTGACCTGCACGGGGCTGCTGCAAATGGATTTACCTCTTGGCAAAGATGAGAAATCTCAAAAGGCTGGAAACAGAAACAGGCCATTCGATGAGAAATGAACAGATGAATTTGTGTTTATTTTGTCACATTATGCTCATCTAAACCCGCTGACAGTTGCTGTATGCAAGATTGCTAATGTCACGCACCATCACAATCAAAGCATGCTAGCTTCACTGCAGCGTTCCCGCCGGGTAACACCACAAGAAAAGAGAAGATTAAGACTCTGAAGTTGTCATAAGGTTCATTTATGCTTTATGTAAGATACTCATACAGAACTGGACAGAGGCTTTTGTCCATACTTTGTGTTCATTTCCTCTGTATTTTTGCATGTTTTCTGAACGCTTACTGATCTGGATGAAATGGAGCAGTACCCCTGGTAGTGTTGTAGCAGTGTAGCAAATAGTTAAAGTGAGACACGACCAAAGGACAAGACGCAGAAGCTTTAAAAAGTATTGGAAATTACATTTGTTGTCAATTAGTTAGTGAATAAAATCAGGTGTCCACATGTCACAATGTATTTAATAGTGAGGTACATTATTACAACCTCCTCCAGTGTTGCCATGTTTTTGTCAGAAATTCTTTCCTTTCTTCTTTGGGGTGACTCTGAGCAGCGTCCTCTGGTGGATGTATTGCAAAACATCCATGCCAACTTTAAGGACACATGGAGAGTGACCGTTACATTGTTTAAAATGCACCTATCTATTTTCATACAAAGGGGGAGCATAAACCTTTATTCTGCCACATCAATGATTCTGACAGCTGCATCGACTGCTGTGGAGAAAGCCGCTGCTGCTTCGCTTCGTGTAACTTAGGAAATGGCTAAAAAGGGGCAAGACATTTGTAGCTGCTGTACTTATTAAAGTGTGTGTCATAATGGGCCTTGTTTTATCTGCAATAATATCAGTAATGCTTGTTTATTAACTGGTTCTTGGCCTCCTGTCCCTGTGCAGAAGTGGTCCCCAGGGTAAAGCAAGTTGAGTATCCCTGGTATACAATGTAAATATTAATGAAATATAAGTGAAAAACATACAGAAGTTACACATTAAATAAGTTCCTGACCAACAGGGGGAAAAAAAAGAACATTTAAAGATGACATATGGACTGTGGTGTGATATATTGCGGTTCAATAAATCATTGAAAAGCACTAAGGATATTAATGAAAGTGTCACATGGAATCTGTAGATATTCCAGGCTATTATTATTATTAATGGGCCTTTAGAACATGAATTCTATTTCCTCTTTTTTACATTCTCCTCACCGTGATAGAAATTGATCCACTAGTAAGTGTTCCATTAAACTTTTTTTTTTTCAAAATTCTGTTAAATGATAAATGAGCACAGAAGGAGTGGTTATATGCATGGATGAGAGTGCTGCGTAATTATATTTAAACTGATAGCCAGTCTGGCATCTGGTGTTTGATGCTCATCTACACACCATCAGCAGCTTTAACCCCCCCCCCACTGCTCATTCAAACAGCGGGCTCATAAGTATTTTTACTACACATCGCCATACCAGTTTGCTTCCCTTCTATCCTTTACATAACCCACTAAAATCATCCTTTTTGTTTGCGAGATTAAATATTTTATTGCTGGAACGGGCCATAACTGTGAAAATGAAATAATTAAATTAAACCATTAAAGCTAAATCCAATTTTATTACACTAAATGTTAACACGGTTTGCTTTGGCTGGAACCCACATTCAAAATCTCACCAATTTTCTGTTTTTTAATGATGATGCACATAGTTACTTCAAGTACTTCCAACCATATGAAAAAAAAAAAGAATCTTTTTGTTTTAATAGCATCAAATGCCTCCAAATGTACACCGTTTATGTAGATTCCAAGTCAATCTCATCCATAATGATCAAGTCCAAAGTCATGGTAAGGGTAATTTTCTTTTTTTCCATGTGCATGTTTGAATGAGCTGAATGAGATGTTAAATGATAAACAGGAAAGATGTGAAGCATCCCTGCATCCATTTGTAACTATTTGCCGGAGCTGATGGGGTGTGGATTCTCTAATAAGCTTGTTCACATGCACACAAACATCCATCACTGTAATTTAGGGGGGGAAAAAGAGGAACCATGCATTTAGTAAAGTGAAGTGCACAGAACTTCATAAATCTGAGATTAAACATGCTTATTTGCTGTGCACACAGCAGTAATGTAAATGGAGCATTTTAGCCTGCATTCTTATACAAACTTTATATTTTACACTGACTGCAGGTTTAATAAAAGGGATGTTTTAATTTAATTTATATAAGAGATCCATTGAATAAACAATGTACTTACTCTTTTCAGGTTAAAGGAACTATAAGAGTTTTAGTTTAAAACATACAACAATAAACTAAAATCATCAACAGAATATAGTGAAGTAATGGCTTTGACATGATCTCAAAGATGTATTGTGTTATAGAGATATCTGTGCACTAAAGTTAGCATGCTAACCAGCTAGCCCCAGCCTGTGCTGTCTCATAGTATCCTGCAATACTGAGTTACAGGAGTGTTCAGTCTGCATTCAGTCCAACAACACCAAATTGTTTTTCTTGCCAAGTTTGGCACCTGGCACCCTGAGGCTGACCCCACTGTAACACCCGCTCAGGCCTCCGGAGTCGGGAGTTTCTGATGGCTGACTTCCCTCTCACTCATCTCCTAAAAGATTATATGGTTTTGCTTGCAGCCACTCATCACAAGCACTCTGCATAAAGAAGAACGTATGAATGAGGTACTCCATTGGTATGTTCACTTTAAAGGTACTGCTAAATTTTACACAGTAGTTGGACACTGGTTGTGACAACAGCCAGAAATTTATAGTGGAGAAGAGAAAAAACGGACCACCTCTGCCACGTTTAAGTGATGAAGTACTATATAATATATATTTTAAACAATGTATATGAATTCACATTTTTCATCAGGTATTCAAGATTTTCAGGAACAAAGTTCCTTTTTGTTAATATTTTTGATCCACAATGACACATGGTGGTCCTCTGTACACTCAGTGAATCTCTGTAGAGTCTCTGCTCTCACACAGCAGCAAACTTCATGAAGTAAAGGTTTGTGTATTTTGTATTCTGTTTTTATCCAAAGTTGAAATTTGACTGTTGGAGCATCTGAACTACATGGGTTCTTCCCAACTTCCTCGACATACATTACATACATTTACATAAAAAGTAAGTGTAAAAGGAGAAAATTGTAAACTTCTTATATTAGCTCACATCCCTTCGTGCTCATTGCCAGTACTTTGCCGGATTTGTCTAATAATAATTCTTTAAATGATACTCAGCCCTAGCTGCAGTTCTTAATACAGTAGTTTAATTACAGAACATCCTGATGGACAGACAGTGTTAGCTTTAGCAGCTTACTTGTTGCAAAAGCAGCAAACAGTAAGTGTTACATGTAGCTGCCTCTGAGAACGACTGTACCAAGATCACACCAAGCTGGTGTTCTTGCTGGGTTTGGCTCCCAGCGCCCAGTGGGCGAACTGAGCTTACAGCTTTTAGCGATTAGCTAACTTACTTTAGCTCAGTTAGTTCTGGATGCTGGGACCAAAACCCAACAAGAACTCCACCTCAGCACTGTAGCCTATTGCTTGTCAGTAAACTGGCCTCCGCTTTAGCTGCATGGCAGGAGGGTTTTAACTGTATAGTAGCCTCAACTGGTGCTAAACAGAAAGAAGGGGGAGCAGCTAACCTGTTTCTGCACAAAACATACACCAGGGGCTTATGGGGCTCAGGTTTGGAGCTAAGCCCCAAATATTTTACTCTTCCTCATTTTTTGCACAAGACCCAATTTATTGCTGTGTAGGGAAAAAAAGTGTTTTAAACAGACTGATCAGAGTGAAGCGCTGACAGAGACAGAGCCCCTCTCCTTCCCCGTGTCGTCTGTTTGCTCATCCCCTGTCACTGGAGCAGCAGCTGCTGGGAGAGTTTCCAGTGAACAGTTTTCATGTCCTGACGGTCAGGCCACCAGAATAAAGCAAGTAAACTAAACACAACACTCGACAGCTACATTAACTCAGAATGAAGTTGTAACAGCTTTGAAAAATGTTCACTCAAATTGATAACTTCACCATGATATTATGGTTGGCAGCTCAGGCTTTATTGTAGGTGTCTAAGTGCACAGGAATACTGATTATACATAATAACCATGTTAGAAAGCAAGTCCTGGAAATTAAAATGTCCCAGAAAGCCAAGCAACTTAACAGACACCACCTTGTCCCTAGCACTGATGCTAATGATGATACTCAAGTGCTGAAGTTTTCACCAGTCCAACCTGCAGATCGCCATGCTGGCCTCCTCACCTGGATCCTAAATTGTAACAAGTGCTGCCAGATGACAGAGTCCTGCAGGTGAGCATCATTACCCAGTTTACTCATTCAGTGGCAGCTGATAATAAACATTCATTTATTAGATCTTATTGCAAACGCAGAGGAGCTGGAATTATTGCTCAAAACTGGAGCATTTTTATGTTTGCTATTACATTTAGCAGGTGTTAATTGTATATTGAAATATGCACTTTGGTGGCTTAGATAATGTTGATATTTCTTGTTGATTTCATTGTTCCATTAGATACACCATCTTTAATCGGTGAAGTGAAATAAAATAGCTAATCAGTACCTATACAAGATTATCAGGTGAGGATGTCTTATTTATGCATTGTTTAAACAAAAGAAATGTTTTACTTTGTTCATTCATGTATGTTAAAGGGGGTGAAAGCTGTTTTTAGACAGTTAAAGCTGGGGTGGGTAGTTTGGTTTTGGCATCACAGGGCAAAAGTTAAGCGTAATGTAATTCAAGTGGTCTTAAAGAAAACTAGATTTCTGTTCCTCCTCCTCTTGGTTCTGTGTCCAGGCTTTAGAAAATCTAGCCTGTAATGGGAGACTTTGGACAATCACAGGTCAGTGAGATAGTTAATTTTTGAGTTTCATTCCCAAAGCGTAAGTAATTGAGGTCATGTGAATGAGACTTAACAATCAACCATCTTGGAGCTACAAATCCAAAGCCTCAACAACCAGTCTTTGTTTAGAATCGCTGGCTGCACATTTAACTATGTTTGGAGTCATTTTATCATTTACTTAAGTAGCATTTATTGATATTGCAGATTTCAGGGAAAAGGTATGAAAATCGGTCTACCAAAACCTCTAAAGTGCACTTGTTTTAGCCTCACAAAAAATGAGAGCACTATGTTCCAGTCTTAATGCTATGCTAAGCTAAGTGTCTCCTGGCTTTAGCATCATGCTTGGTGAAGCAGTCGTAGTTTGGTTAGCTTTAGGAAAAGATCATGGTCTGGTGTGTCTCATACAGACGCTAAATAAAGGGCACCTTGTGCATCAGTACGAGACGTGTGACAAAACATCAGTATTAGACGACCTGAGAATGAGAACAGGCTGGAGAGTGGTATCAAACCTCTCATCTGAGTCCCTGCAAGAAAGCAAATAATCATATTTTCCAAAATGATAAGTGCTGACTGCTTGTGATGTGAAAATTCTTAGCATCAGCTGTCTGTCATGATCAGATCAAAGTTCATCACAGCAACAACTGGGAAGAGGCTGAAGTTGTTCACCAGGAGTTACAGCAGGAGAAAAATGAAGGAGACCGTGCGCATCCAACACCGGTTGCTGTTCTGAAGCAGAGACGAAGGTTACGAGCTACCCGCCATATATGACAGCCAGTTATTACACGGCCGATGCTTTCAAAACGTGTTCATATTTTGAAAACTAAACACTAATGAGGTCAAAACTTGACCTTGGGCTGTCATTATGGATAACAGTAAATTCCATACACTCATTAGGGATGAACCAGCCAATTAGACATTTAACTGTGATATCAATTTATTGTATGTCTCACTTCAATGAGGTAATCACTGGTAAGCTCAGCAAGCTTTTATAGAGCAAGTGACATTACACCTGAGTTTTTGTAAACATGCTAATTACACTGATTGCTGGACTAATTGAGCAAAAAACCTGAAATAAAAAGCACTTTAAAATAAAGTACTGTGGCAATCATGTCCAGCCAGAGTTATCTCAGTGATGGAGGGTTTTACACAGAGTTGTTTGATTTTTTTTCCCCCCACTTTGAGGTAAATTAGTATCTGACTCACAGATACTCTCATCTGACTTGACCCAGTTATTTGGAAAGCACATCAAAGGCGGAGACGTGATTGTTATTGTCTCATTGTGGAGGAAATCTAGGAGCGATCGGCGGTGCAGTCAGGACCCAGTTCAGCTGGAAGATCGTCTGTGTAAAAAAAAAAACAGGTAGGACGCGCCGACTGTATCGTCAGAAGCCGGAGCCAAAATCCTGCTGCATAATTAAAAGATGGGATGAGGAGAAATAAGTCCTTAAAACATGGAATGTGGTATCATTAAGAAAATGAGAGAAGCGGAGGGAGAGAGAGCGGGGGGCTACAGTACATCAGTAATTGAGCTGTTAGAGGGAGGAGAATTGGCTGGGATTCATCGGGGAGGAAATGACACACAAAGGGAACACAAGCACATGTGATATCACAGAAATGAAACAGAGAAATAAATTAGTGAAGAAACCAGGCCTTTGACATATCGAATAACATGATTAATAAAAGTCTCTCAATACTGTTCTGGACTGTAATACAAAATGGTTGTAATAATGACAGAAGATGTAGGTTTGATGATGTCATGAAGTAGCATGGGATCATGGGAGCTGTTATCCTCATTATGGTGCTCATAGCGCTCCTCTGGCACCCACACCTGAAACCACGTCATGAAAAGTAGCCACTCAACACACGCAACCCGTTAAACATCTAAAGAACCGACATGACACAGAGTTCGAGTTTGCTAATGCTTACCTTCTTGTCTTGCTAGTGTCAACATCATCAGCGAGAGACTCATTGTCCTCAGCATCCTCCACTAATGACGGCAGCAACTTTAGGAACTGTCCGTAAAATTATTTAAAGGTCCATGTAAAACTGAAACAAACTCACAGAGTGCTCCTGTAGACCACAGCCACTGTCCAGCAAGTAGATGAATGCCTCAGCTAATTAATCCGAAGACAAAGAAAAAAAAACATTCCTGCCACCAGTCTGGTACCCTATTTTCTTGGTTGGTAGTGTTTTTCAGTCTCTCTGGCTGTGGGTAAGAAGTGGGATACAACTTCTCTTTGTAAACTCTTCTTTATTCTCCTGGTAATCTTCACCAAAACAGCATGACAGTACAGTACAAACAACTTCACTGTTTTGGGCTCATAGGAGGATAAACACTCTACTGTTGCCCATGGCACCACACTCGTATCTGTCCCTCCTAAACAATGGTGGGTAGGAACTAATTAGCTCTTGGACAAGAAGGACATGAAGAAGCAACTTAAACACAACACATGCAAAAATCACTCATTTATTGTCCGTAACTGCTTATCGCGGGGGAGCTGGAGCCTCTCCCAGCTGACTTTGGGCAAGAGGCGGGGTACACCCTGGACAAATCGCCAGTTCATCACAGGGCTGACACACAGAGACAGACAACCATTCACACCTACGGCCAATTTAGAGTTAACCTATTATATTGCATGTCTTTGGACTGTGGGAGGAAGCCGGAGTACCCGGAGAGAACCCACGCGGACACAAGGAGAACATGCAAACTCCGCACAGAAAGGCCCTGCCCCAGGGCACACATGCAAATGTAGAATGTAAAATATAAGATAAAGTGCTGTAAATGATAATAACATAATTATATGTACCATTGTATTAAATAGTAAACTCAATTCTGCCGTAATTATGTTGTGGAATTATTCCTACTGAAATATATAATGTATACAGTAGACTGCACAGCTTAATAAGGAATACAAAATTAACCCAGTTACTTAATACAAACAACCCAAAAGTTGTGATGATGTGATTAAGGTCTCGTATCAGTACTCAGTGTCAGCAAGTACCCAAATCTAAGTACTTGTACTCGTACTCAGTCTGAAAAAAAGTGGTGCTGGTGCTTCCCTAGTTGTAAATTATTGTTAATAGCTATAGATGTGAGTTATCCAGGCCATTTAAATTAATACAAAAAAATTTATAATCTCATGCATCATTTAGTCTGACATCATTACAAAGAAATCGTGGACTTATTATGGCACGTTATCGGACTTTGAGTTTTACATCTCCGGCAGAAACTGAGAGAAAAATAAATAAAAGACACTCCAGCAGTCTTTGTAAAATATACCATATAAACATGAGCGCCACAAAGCCTGTATTACACATCACCACAACACAATACAAGCCTCCCAATATAGAACCAGCGTGTGAGATTTCACATCACTTATTCATGCAGCAGAGAGGCAGCTTGTTGATTCATCCTAAGGCGTGACAGTATTGTTGAAACAATGCTCTCTCTCTCTCCTCCCACCCCCCCAAAAAAACAGCCTTTGACTATCTGTGCCCATTTCTTGGCTTTTAATTGACTCACTGTCACTTCTGTGTGGCTTTAATTAAAACCAAGCAATTAGAAAATTGAAAAGGAGATGGAAGAAAGTGGGTGAGCTGGGAAAGGAGACGACGCACTGGGGGACAAGATAATTAAGAGCAGACACACCACCAAAATGCCACAACACTTGCACCTATTCCCTCTCCTTCGCCGAGTCCCACTCTCCCCACTCAATCACAAAGCTAATATCACCTCTTTCTCCATAAAACCCTTTCTTATTTCAGCTCTTTTATTTTGTCTATTTATTTAGCTTAAAATCCCCCCAGAGCGCTGGTGTGCTCCAATTCTGCAAACCAGCCAGCCTGCATACTAAACGGAGAGGACTCGAGCAGCCCAAGGCCACAGCACCACCTGCATGGATTAGAGGCTCGCTAATCCTCTCATGTTTGACCTCAAGTCAGACGGAATATGCAGAAAAATTACTGAAAGTCAGCGTGGCATGTTTCTCCATAACAATACATCTAGGTTAAATGATTTTTTCTCTTGGTAGGATGCAGTGAGGGAGGGGCCGGTTAGTGCGGTGTTACTTTTCATGAATTACTTTTCCCTGTTGCTGATTTTACAGTGGAAAATGCTGACTGTTGTGCGCTCTGTAGTGCCCATGGCTGGAGCTGATTTACCAGGGAGCTTGAGCTTTTTTTTAGGGGGAAAATCGAGTTTATTATAACTCACCAAAGTAATTGTTGAGATCTGGGAACACGGGGGCCCTGCAACAAAGAATACCTACGGGGCAAGAAACAAACCATACAGACCATCAGGAAGCAAACAGTTTAGCCAGAAAAAAAAAACAACTGTTTATTTGGAGAGAAATCTAAAAGCTGCCCTGGATGTCCGGAGGATGTGGCCACGACACGGTCCAGCTGCACATTGCGGCTCCGTCAAGTCTCGGCCGCTGTTCAAATGTCCACTGGAAGCATTTCACAAGCAGAAAATCTTTAAGAAGTCTGTTCTCCTGCAAGCAGATGTTTAGAGTTGTTTTCTCACCCTGATGAGGGCAAGACAGCCAAAAACTTTTGGAGGAAGAGCTGTGTGACTTGCATTGAAGCTCACTCTGTGGTACCGTATATGTGTGTGTTGTTGTTTTGCCAACATTTAGTGTGTGTGTGTATTACAAGTTTATTGGATTCTCATTTGTTTCTCATGCGCAATCAATGTGGTAACAGGTGCTTTGTGGGAATAATACTTAATGACACAATAAGGACACCTAAAGTCAACTTGACCTGATAAGTGGCTAACTGCCAATAAATAGTCCCTGAATAGCTATCGAGGAGATAATGATGAGTTACAAGAGGACAGACTTATTCTATTTTATGTTAGAGAATTATTATGGTTAGTTGATAAATTGTCTGTGAATCAACCAGTCATTCGTGATCACCTCTGAGTCACAAAACTAGCAACTACTCATTGATTACTAACTAGCTAAACATTAGTTACTGTTTTGTGCACCATCAAGGAAAGTCATGCATCATACTGGGAAGTAAAGGGGCCTTCACATGATAAGAAATTTGCTCTTCGCTCACCGCCAGGTATAGGGCGCAGAGGGCCAAACTAACCCTATCCAAGTATTTTTTTTTTTGTACCTAAAGCTCACCAAACTGCAACTGTTTTTGATTGTTAAGTAGCTAACCTACTTAACTTACGTCACGTGCATAAGCTGCACAGACATAGCCATAGACAAGTGCAAACGGTGCACCAATGAATGAGCTCCATTCTTGGCAATGTCTCACCACCGTGTCCTCAGCAACAAGCATGCCTCCTTCAAGGGCGATCCTCCAGTCACATGTCCAGTAGACACTGGGGTAGAAAAGTCTGGAAAAATCCTCACTGTACAAGAAAACTGCACAACTGCAAAACATGTGGTAATTCAATTCGACCAGGAAGTCTGTATGTTAACTGTGACGGATGTTTACAACAGACAGTTTTAATTTAACATTAAGTAAAGTATTATTGATAATGATCATCACTGTCATTGTGGCACCTGTAGTTCAGTCTGTAGTGACATGGCCTGGGGATGGAAGGATGCCAGTTCAAGTCCAGCATGGGTCAGTCGATACAGAGGTGAGCTGGTAGCCGGAGAGGTGCCAGTTCACCTCCAGGGCGCTGCTGAGGTGCGCTTAAGCAACGCACATAACCCACTAACGGCTCAAGGCGCTGTGCAGCAGTGACCCATCGCCCTGTATCTCTCCATATTTCTGTGCTCAGACCTGTGACTGTGTGTGTGTTAAAAGTACCAACAGGGTGAAAATATGAATTTCCCCAAGGGGACAGTAAAGTGATAATGATGATCATGATGATGATGATGATACCAAAACAATACAAAACAGCATCCAGGTTTTGTGAGATCTAAATTACCCTGTAAGACAGCAGCACTTCTCTTTTTTCCCCTTGAAACTCACATCGCCGTCGAAAAGGCTCTCTGCTTTGCTTTTGTTCTGATCAATGCCTACAATTAACACACGCAATCAATTGAGGAGGCCTGAGGAACAGAGACGTCGTCCTTTGAGTGTGAAGCAGCCGTGGAGCCCATCACTCCTGGAGGGGTCCACGCTCCAGTCAAGAGGCTAATGACACACACAGCACTCCCCCCCACACACACTCAATTAATCACTCCTCTGGCAGATCTGAGAGAAGGAAAACTCCTCTTCACAGCAGCGTTTCATTCAGTCCTCTTCAGGCTGCTGATGAGATGTGCCTTTGTGTTCTGTATGCACATATTCAATTATCATAATTTTAGCATAGAGACAAAAATGTCACATAAAATGACTGAATATCGACAGCAGTGAAACAGAAGCAGGTAACTGTGTTTCTACAGCACGTAATTACTTAATATTCCTCTGACCATTCAAATGATTTTGATTACGTCTTAAACAATATTTTATCCAGAAGCCTAGAAACACCACTGACGATCATAATCTTTCATGAGCTTAAAGTGTGCAAAAAAGTCCAACATTTTACTCAGATGAGAACCGCTCTCATGCTTCTACATTAAAGCCACATTAGGTCTAAGTGTGAGTGTAGTGGCTATCTTTAGTCTTCACAGTTCTACTTTTTCAATAACTACATTCTAGGGACAATATGAGACAGATTTATATGTTGTGTCGGCTCGATGGCAACACCACTGGTAATATTTCATTTCATTCATTTATTTAAAATAGGGACGGTGCATAATAATGAACATTTACATGTAAATATGCAAGATTATAGCCAGAGGCTGATTTCCATCTGTAGTCCCTCGGCAAGTTGATGTTACATAGCAAATTCACAAATGACAATCATACATAAACTTCACAAAACAACCTGTTGCTCCACCATCCACTCGTTTATTTACTCAACAGAGGCTTTGACAGTAAAATGATACTTCCTTTTCATTTGTTACAGGTCTACAGAAGCCACACGGGATAACAATAAAAAGCTCACTGAGGTTAAAATACTCAGTCCTCCAACAAATGTTATCATTTAACAATAAAACAAACTTGTCAGTGATAAATGGCGCTCACAGTAAGATTTGGTATTTTTTTAAATTGGTGCCCCAGTTTCAGAGTGCAATTCACTTATACGCTGATGTTGTGAATATTGGCAGTTGTACACGTCCACTGGCTATTATTACATTACTTGATCGAAAACTGGTTGGTCAACAACTTTGCTAACACAGCCAAACATCAAGCAGCTGCAAAGATATACCAAGCCAGCTAATATTTCTTACTAGTCCCAAAGCAAGAAGCCCAGCGCGGCGTCTGTCTCGCAGCTTAATTTCGAGTAGTTCTCGCCAACAACTAAAACCCAGTCTGAGATGGACTCTTGTCCGGCGGTCTCTTACTCTGTCACTCTCTTTTTCTTCTCTTAGTTTCCTCAGACAGTGTCCTATTCAATTCAATTCTGCCTTGTTGCCTGCTTACCCTGCTTCAGTTATGGCACAACACCAGTGCCACTGGTGCTCTGAGCTCCAAGTCTCTCCATGCACAGCTAAGCTAACTAGCTAACAACAGCTGCATTTAACAACAGCCTAGTACTCACCGTCCATCATGAATCTCTGTAAATTACGTAGAGTTGAGGCAGCACAGCCAGTGCACATCAAAGGGAAAACCAGGAAACATTTTCCTCATAAAATATGATCCAGTTAAACCTAATTCAGCAATGACCCACCCACCCCCAAGTTGCAAGAACAGGTGTACAGTGTGCAGAACAGGAATGACAGAGGCACCATTCACCCTATTACAATGTTGCTTTAAATATGGAACCACAGCCAAGAGACAGTCAGCTTAGCTTAGCACGAAGACCGTGGAAAAAGCTAGCCTTGCCCTGTCCAAAGGTAACAAAATCCTCCCACCAGCCCCTCTAAAGCTCACTCATTAACGCAAAGAGTTAAAAAAAAAGGAAGGAAGGAAGTTAATGGTCTCAACCAAGAAAAAGTTCAACAAATAACCTTTCCATTAAACTGACTAAGTCAAGACAACTAAATTAACATCGAGACTGTTTTCTCTATAATTGGTACCAAATATAGTTCTTTCCAGGAAGTTTCCTAGAAAGTTATTATGAAACTGTGAATCCACAAAAGAAGCTGATAATGACTTGCATGTTATTTTGATCCATTCAAACCATTTTTTATCATTCTGTGTTTTCATGTGTTTAATCAAAGTAAACACTGAAGTAGAAATGCTGACGTGCTGTTGGTTTAAAATTTTAGCAAGACCACACTATTATGCAGTAAGGCAGATTTTTTTTTTCCGCAGGAAGTCATCATTTAAATCCGTCCTGAGGAATTCAGGGGAGTAACAGGGCGACGACATGCAGCTGCTCTCCTTGAGCGCCGAGCAAGAGAAGGAAAATTAGAGCTTTTTTTTTCACATTACATTTTGGGAGTCCATGTCCAGATATCTCCTAGTTTTTAATTTGAATAAAACTCTGTTCTGATCTCCTGACAAAGTGGCTCTCTGGCTCTCTTACCGCTGGGTACAAAGAGAATGAAATATGCTGATGTTGTAGTGATTTTGTCACTCACCTTGAGGCAAGCCAGTGACAGACCCTCCCAAACCCTCTTAATCCTCTCTGCCTCTCTAAGTACAGAGAAATAACAGTGACTTACCCAAGCAGTCAGGATGCTCTCCTGTGCTTCAGCACTGTGCTGTTTGAAATGCAATGAAGGGTGTCAGTTGCCACTGATGGGCCTGATCACTGGGCCAGCAGTGTCTAATTATCATGTCATATTCTGCACACATTCCAATACCACACTGGCACCACTCCCAAAGCCAATACTTTGAAGCTGTGT
>JAJHUR010139413.1:190126-202213 GCA_027495735.1 Lutjanus campechanus
CTTAGTGCATCTTATTGCTCCAGAGAAAAAACTGAGACACAGGAGAAATAAACCTTAGTCTCAGTTTGGCATCACACAGATCTCATTGTTGTCTAGGAGAAGTAAATGAGACATTTTTGAGATCTCATTTCAAATTTTCTTTTCCTCTGGGATCTAACTAGCTAACAACAGCTGCATTTAACAACAGCCTAGTATTCACTGTCCATCATGAATCTCTGTAAATTACGGAGAGTTGAGGCAGCACAGCCAGTGCACATCAAAGGGAAAACCAGGAAACATTTTCCTTATAAAATATGATCCAGTTTCACCTAATTCAGCAATGACCCACCCACTCACCCCCAAGTTGCAAGAACAGGTGTACAGTGTGCAGAACAGGAATGACAGAGTCACCATTCACCCTATTACAATGTTGCTTTAAATATGGAACCACAGCCAAGAGACAGTCAGCTTAGCTTAGCACGAAGACTGTGGGAAAAAGCTAGCGTTGCCCTGTCCAAAGGTAACAAAATCCACCCACCAGCCCCTCTAAAGCTCACTCATTAACGCAGAGAGTTAAAAAAAAAGGAAGGAAGGAAGTTAATGGTCTCAACCAAGAAAAAGTCCAACAAATAACCTTTCCATTAAACTGACTAAGTCAAGACAACTAAATTAACATCGAGACTGTTTTCTCTATAATTGGTACCAAATATAGTTCTTTCCAGGAAGTTTCCTAGAAAGTTATTATGAAACTGTGAATCCACAAAAGAAGCTGATAATGACTTGCATGTTATTTTGATCCATTCAAACCATTTTTTATCATTCTGTGTTTTCATGTGTTTAATCAAAGTAAACACTGAAGTAGAAATGCTGACGTGCTGTTGGTTTAAAATTTTAGCAAGACCACACTATTATGCAGTAAGGCAGATTTTTTTTTTCCGCAGGAAGTCATCATTTAAATCCGTCCTGAGGAATTCAGGGGAGTAACAGGGCGACGACATGCAGCTGCTCTCCTTGAGCGCCGAGCAAGAGAAGGAAAATTAGAGCTTTTTTTTTCACATTACATTTTGGGAGTCCATGTCCAGATATCTCCTAGTTTTTAATTTGAATAAAACTCTGTTCTGATCTCCTGACAAAGTGGCTCTCTGGCTCTCTTACCGCTGGGTACAAAGAGAATGAAATATGCTGATGTTGTAGTGATTTTGTCACTCACCTTGAGGCGAGCCAGTGACAGACCCTCCCAAACCCTCTTAATCCTCTCTGCCTCTCTAAGTACAGAGAAATAACAGTGACTTACCCAAGCAGTCAGGATGCTCTCCTGTGCTTCAGCACTGTGCTGTTTGAAATGCAATGAAGGGTGTCAGTTGCCACTGATGGGCCTGATCACTGGGCCAGCAGTGTCTAATTATCATGTCATATTCTGCACACATTCCAATACCACACTGGCACCACTCCCAAAGCCAATACTTTGAAGCTGTGTACTTATTATGCACAACAATGAAATAGAGTTTAATAATCAAAGAGGGTTTTGTTTCTTTATCTCTTTGTCTTTAAAAACAACAATTCGCAATTGCAATTCGCTCTGTTTTGAGGATTACAGCAGAAAACTAACGAAGACAACAGAGATAACAAATCAAACAACCTCCTGTGTATCAGCTAAGCCTTCAAAATATTGCTGTCAGAGAGGAAGTGCAGAGAGACAGAACCTCTCCGTCTGAAGAGGCTTTTCTGCCGCCGCTCTTAGATTAAACTGTTGCTAAGATTCTTGCTACTCCAACAAAAGAAGACACCACAAGTGTGTCCCCTCACATCCACCGGCTCCCACTCAGTGGGAAGCTGCAGGGTGTCTGAGGTTGAGTTCAAGCTCGTCTCACTGCCTCGCTCCGCGCTCCTACCCCGCGGCACAAGCATCACTCAGATAAACACACACCCACACTGACACACAGCGCGTCACATTTCAATAACACTCACACAAACATGCACTTAAAAGCACATATTTTTACATGTGATGCTCATCAGCCTCTCATAGTCTCTGGGAGACACGTATACACCAGCAGTGTACATGGGTGTATCACTGCGCCTGTATGGCTTCCAAGTAGGTTTGTACCACCCACGCAAGTACCAGACTCCAGCTGTGTTTACAGAAAACAAACCCCGCTGATGAACTCAGAGACTGTGGCCTAATGCCAGTATACTAATGCTATATCTGAATTTATACACACTGTGTACAGTTCTACATAGCATACAAGAGATGCGGTTCGTATGCAAGACCATACCAGCAGGAGTGTAAACCAGCAGATAACGCAGAGCTGTGATTTCAGAACTACAAACAGACATTTCAATTTTTTTGTGACACACTGTATTGTTAGATAATTGTTTTCATCTCTCTACCAAACAAATCAGGTTTTAGTTTGAATGTTGGCATTTTAAAGTGTGTCTTTGTAACTCTTCCTGATCACAGATGCCACATTTGAGGCTCTATCCACCAAAGCGCTTTTTTCCCGGCAAAGTGTTTTTTTCTGAAAACGCGCTTTAGAGGCGCAGTGTTCATCAGCTGAGATGCTTATGTTTTGCAAGTACCTAATTTCCCAGACAGTTTGTGTTATCAGCAAATACTGAATGTAAAAATGTCAGCACAGGGTAGAGAAGCCTATTTGCTACTGGATGAGGGGATGGCTGAAGCATGGACGGACCTGCCCATCTGTGTGGGTCCATGAGACCGGTTCAATGAGTGCTTCCACGTGAGCAGGACACAGTTTGTGGTAGTCACTGACTGACAAACTAGTGACAACTCATTAATCAGTAATTACTTTATCATCAGTTACTCTTTTATGCCCTCCATTACCTTATCATTACCTTACCATTACTTACCCTTTTTAATAAGTCTGTCCTCCAGTAACTCATCAATACATATAACTGTAGTCCTCCTTATTCAGGAACTAATCATCATTAATCATTAGATCACTTCATTAGCTTGAAACATTACTTTTAGATGTGTCAATAAATTGCACTTAAGGGAGCTACAGTGTGGACCTTGTTTCATCTTTCAATATCTGTCCTCTATTGGTCCAGCACCCACTTTCAGTGGTATTTGAATGTGCACGACTACTATTGCTCATTGCTTCAGCATGTTTTAAAGTGTATTTATTCATCGCTTTCCAATGAATCATTTTCCAATAGTTCAACAAGTCCTCCAAATTAAACGTCGTCAGTGGTTTGCAAAGTGACATATAAACATTTTCTGATGTGGTATCCCAGTGAGCAGGATGACAGTGTGTCCCCTGTCAAAGAATGATTCATATGACTGTGATTAATGTTTAGATTGGTTGGTCAAGGTAAGGAAATAATCTTGTCATGGTTAAAAGGAACTCATGTTGATGATTTTAGAAAATATAATGTTACAAAATCACTGATGCATCACTTAGTGTTACTTTTTTCTGTTTTAGTTTTAATGACGCAACTTCATTTACGCTTAAGGGAAAAAACTATATTTGGTTTATTATCAATAAAGGGATTTGCTGAGAAAACAGAATAAGCAGAATAAGCTTACAGGGCAACTAATGTCAAAGCAAGCAGTTAAAACAAAATGTTATATCAAAGTGAAATATTCCTTTGAGATGTTTGTCAGTTTCTTTTCATTAACATTGAAATGTGCCAGAGCGGTGCAGGAAGGGAGATGGCAAGCTGCAGGAAGATCAGAATATCCAAACGCTTTTTACAAACTACAGCCATCTCTACAAAAACAACAAAGAATATAAAAAAAACAAACACTTGTCTGTGATCCACAGGAGTAGCTATAACAATTCATTTGCTGCTCCCTGACAGTACTTCGATACTACGAGGCCGCTGTATCACACTCAGTGAGCAGAGGGAAGGAACATGATGGTAAAGGCAGGAAAGACGTCACTTTGTTCACACTTTCTCAGGCGCCACTGCCTCTCGCATTAAGGGACGGATCTGCATTGATTTTGTGACAAGTGAATCAGGCTTTGGTTTAATTTGATAGGTGCATTTGCAGAACTCCGAGCTAATTGCACAAGGCCGTGGCAGCTCAAGACGAGCTGCTGGGACCGGACCAGCGTGATAACTCGACAGTTTCAGCCTGGTTTGCAGATCCGTACTGAATAATCACTGCGGGTCAGTCGCAGAGAGGATCGGCCCTGTTTAATAACTGATGCGGCTCTGGTGTGACAACATTGTAACGCCAATATCATCCTGGGAGGCAAGTGTTTTGGTCAATAGCGGATGTGTGAAGTCAGAAAAACATCCTAGTTAGTGTGAGTATTACAGTAAGCTGCTGCAGGTGAGAGTGAGCCAACTGACGTGGCAGTATTGATCTTTAGGTGTTGTTTTCACCCTGCCTGTTATCTCAATACAAAGGTATAAATGAATAAAGAACCTCACCATTAAAGAGCAACAACTGAAAATCTTGACTATGCTGCCCTCCACTAATGACTCTTGCTGCAGTGATGTAGAAGTGCACTCACGGGTGTGTCAGTACAGCCTGACATCATTGTGTGAGGCTATACGTGAAAGAAATTTAACCATCTCACACAGTTCACAGTGCTGATTCCCTCTCTTCCTTCAACCTAGTGGGTTCATACTGTATTTAGCAACATCAACCTACAGAAACCTCACATGGGAAAACTTGTGAAAATGGCACTATGACATAACATCCATCCTTAATATGGATTTTAATACATAAAGAAGAACACAGAAGGATACAAAAACCTGGCCTTGAAGAAACACCTTTGCAACACGAACTAACTTAGCAACAAAGGATGTTTACAGAATGATTACCAAGCACAGCGTACATATATACACAGAAGGCTACATCTTTGTTAATTATGAAAAGAAAACTAAGCACAGAGCTGACCGGCCTCGAAACATGCAGATGCACCAAAAAAAAAAAGAAGTATTTCCACATTAAAATCCTTGAAAAGGCATCAATTATTTCTAGTCATTAAAAATTCAAGAATCTATACAATCTATGGATATGCAAATTTTGTTCATTTCTAAAGTTTTCCTGCTGGACACGAGGTGTCTCCTACACTTCACTGTAGTCCTGTATGTGCACTAATGGGTTCAAGTGTCAACATCACACTTGTACAAGTTGCTAATCAGACCAGAGCTGGCTTCCAAACTATTTGTGATGTCACAAGTCATGCTGGTAGGCCCACCGCTTAAAATCAGATTTTAATTTTCCACTTTCAGAAGACAAATATATTTAGTGGAGGAGGACTTTAAAGCTAAAACCTTGAACAATAAACACTCCTATTCATTTTGGTTACAGGTGCAACAGAGCACACTTCTGACCATGCCGGGTGTGGTCAGCAGTGCAGCAGACTTTGAACTAGAGAGGGGAAAGAGGGGAACAGTAGTCATGTTACTCTGTGGGTATAAGCCTGACATTAGACAACGTATTTCAGTCGGCATGATGGCTTCCCCAGGAAACAACATGCAAATTGCAATCTACACATTGAAAATGGCAAATTAGCACTTGGGGTGCTAATGGTAACAATGTAAACAAACTAGCAGCTGTTACCTTTCTTCTTCTTCTTTTTTTTTTTGCAGTGATGTAATCGTTTCAATGCCAGGGCTCACTTCCCGATGGGCAAATGTTCCAACAAAACAACTACCACCCCACCCTCAACCCATCGTCCAATCCTGATACTATTTTGCAGGGTCACCGTCGCTGCATCCTGGGTGTAGCAGCGTCCAAGGCGATGTGTGATTTGTTCAAAGAAATACAAACAAACCAGAGTGGTTTATTCCCCAATGGCAGAGTGATAATGTGTGCAACCAGACCTTTCTCTGGCACTGAGCGCTTTGGAGACAAGTCTGGCTATGCGAGGCTACCGCCATGGGATAATGGTTTTCTGACTTGAGAATTGGCACCTCCTACTGCTCCTAATAATCCCATAAAGGTATGGATGGAAACAAGAATTTATTTGTATTTTTGCTTGTCAATTTACTCAAAATGTATTTAAAACTTGCAACACATTTTAAAGGAAACACAGCGAGTGAAAAAATGCTTTTCATCCCAGCAAAATCTTTAAAGGAACCCTGTGGACTTTTCTTCTTTCTCATTCACCCACTCTGTCTTACTAAAACACATGGTATCAGTCATAAAACATAAGACATGAAACATTTGTACGATCAACTTTGTTTTGTAATAAACCTTGTTTGCAATCATGTTTGATTTACTTGTAGCCTTTTTTTCCTTTGCTGCCTTTTTTCTGGCTAAATTTCTTGAAGCATTACTGCCAACAACTGTCCATCAGCAGGAATTTGTATTGCAGCACCTGTGTCCTTGCGCAGGTGCTAGCAAAGCATGAGAAAACACAGGCACACTCATCAAAAACATTTATTCCATACAGAAGCTCCCCTTGAGGTCAAAAACCCACCACAGTGCACATTTAAGTCTCCTCCCATCAGGTGTGTAGATCTGGACTATCACCTCTCCTCACTCAGTCCAACCCGCGCTGACCTTGCCCATCATGTTTTTCTTGGCTTTGGGAGAGCACAGCTGGGCTGCACAGATGTGCAACCAAAATGTGAGGGAGTTCTCTGTCCTCTCTGATGTCTATTACCTAATGCAGTAGGTGATATTAGTACAGAAGAGGAATACCAACAGCCCTGTGGATTTCTAACACACCTGCTACACCGCAGAAATCCTCCACCTCCATCTATCTTTTATGTAGATAAATATTGTAGAAGATAAATACAGTTCACTGGAGAAAACACCATATTTATTAAACTTACAAAAGGATTTATTCAACCCTTTAATCTTTTTAGGCCATTGTTTGTGCTGTCTTGTGCTGGATTGTATTATGTTATGAAGTGTCTGCATTGTTTTGTCTGTTGTTTGCATATTTATATGTAAAGGGCATCTTTTTTTCCCCACACTGGAGCTTTCTCAAATTCATTTTGCTTTAATGACAGTGAGGGTTATTTCACCAGGCGCCACTGTAATCGTTCAAAGTAACTGAAAGGTTGTCTCAAAAACAAAAGTTGTTGACTCTAGGTTATTAAACGACAAAATGAAAAGTGATTTGGCATGTGAATTTTAACTGGTGGCAGGTGGTTAACTGGCTCGAAGGAAAACATGTTAAAAAAAAAAAAAGAAAAAAAGGTGAGGAAGCGTCAGTGACAGGTGTGATAAATGGGAAGATAAATGAATAGATAAACAGCACAAAGAAAATGAAAAATGGCCGGGATATTCTTTTTTCATTTTAATTTAATGGCAAGGAATGGCCTGCCATCTTTTGTAATAAGTTTTGCGGAGCGTGCTGTAAAAATGTAAAAATGTACCCAACAGTGTCCTTTGCCATCTCCCTCGGGGTCTGAGCTGGAGAATCAAGCTCCCGCGTCACATCCCCACAGCACTGACAGCAAACGGTGAGGCGGCGTTGTGAGTGCCACTCCGTCACAAGGGAACTGGTGGTACCACGACTCATGTCAGCGTGCCGTTCTCTTCTCGCCGCTAAAAATAAGATGTAAAACCCTTCGAAAAATCCTGCCTCCCATCTCACTTGGTTTGCTAAGTCGTCTCAACGGGGAGACTCTAAGAGATTCCATCTATCCCATCAGCTTTGGTGCAACTCTCCTCTATCCCGCAAACACTGGGGAGGCAACTGTCAGTATCTAAAAAAGCCGTGTTACACATTGAAATTATTACCTCTGCAGAGCTTCACATCAGTCAGCGCCGAAGGTGGTGTGCAGAAGATACATCTTTTCAAGGTCTTTTTCATGAAGGTAAGGTTTCTGATCAAAGAAATGAAAACATTTCAGGATGGCTGCGATGCCATGAATTTGTAAACCCGAACCACAAAAAAGCACGCAGAGATTCCTGTGAATACAGGTGGTGGAAAAAAAAAAACAGCTTCATGTCTCTTTAGTGAATAACAAAGCATTTTCCAGGCCCATCTAGGGGCTCTGTGGTTGCGGATAAACAGTTTTAAACTTTTATAACACATACTTTAAAGTTCCCCTGTAGTCAAAATCAATGTTTAAGTCTTTTTTATCACATAGGTTTGGTGCTATAATCACCTATACACCAGTGTCTGGCAAAACAATGACGAAAATGTAATTTTGTAGTTATTCTCTGGTGTTCGTGATGATATTTTAGAGTTTGCCTTCTCCTGGAAAACAATGAAAAGCTAGTGATGACTCATCTTGGACTAGGGGGTGTATACTCAATTTTTGTTCAATGAAGGGCTTTCTCACTTATGATGCCGCCGAAGTATGGATGTAAAGAAGAATGTGCTGGAGCCATGGATGTATATCTTGGACGTATATATCATACACATATATGGCTGGAGTGGAGTGTACAGACTGTACATAAGCACAACTTTACAACTTTATTCACTAACTTGGGTGGAACTGGATCATATTTTATGAAGAAAGTATTCTCTGGTTTTCCCTCCGATGTTCTCTGGCTGCTCAGCTGGACAGATAGCTTTAGCTTGTTGTTAAAGCAGTCATGCAGGCAACACAGCCTCCGAGTGATCACAGCCAGACCAGGACTGAATACAGCCTTTGAGACTGACAAGGGAATACAGCACCAAGGTAATTTGCAGAATTTCTTTATGGTAATAGCTTCACTTCTTGCTACAGTAAATGAGCTAAACGCTAACTGCCGTTAGGTTGGTTAGCAATGCCTGAGCCACGGGGTGCCAAGAGCCAAATTAACGCCTATTTTTACAGGAAACATAAATATGTGTAATCAATAAGCACTCCACTAGCCATTTCATGAGAACTTTAAAGAAACAACATACAAAATATAACCACCTGTCAAAGGCACCTCTAAACACACAGGGGAGAGCATATCATCAGAGTAAAGACGAGTCTGCACCAAGAATAACTATAACAATAACTATAAATATACCATTTTAAAATCATTCTAACTCAAGTGGATAGTGTAGTCCACACCACAACTATAAGTTTAAGTCCAGACTGTTCCATCCACTTGATTAAGAACACATTTAAAAACAATATATTAAAGTTGTGGATGGCTCTTAACTGCTAACTGCTGCTCACTGTACTCTCTGCTGCAGCTATCTTTGGCTGTAGCTAGCTGCTAGCTGCTGTTAGCTCAGTTAGCCATGCAACTAACTAGGGGCAAACTGACTAAAGGCCCTGTTATGACTCCAGTCTGGTCAGACCTGCTGCTCAGAGGACCAGTGGAGTATTTATATTTACACCATGGGCAACGGAACCAGGCTCAGCAGCCTCTCAGTGAAAGGGGCCAGTGAGCCTTCCTGGGGCAAAACATAGTCTCACCAGCGGGAAAACTGTACCGAGGTTATTTACAGCAGCTCCGACGGTGACTATTTATAATATCAGTTCATTTTGTGAATGTTTTAAATTTAAATTCTGGCCATTTACATGTAGCTCCTTTAAGTACAGGGAGCCTAAACAAACTGTTGCTGCTGTGGTTCAAAGCTACAAGTGCTGTACCGGTCTGTGTGCAATCCTCTCTGTCAACACTGTGAAAGAACTGAGCAAAAATGGAAACCACCTCTGCTTCTTGCCCGTCCTTCTTCTTACAGTACATGTCCTCTGTAGCCCCATCACAGTCAATTAAATTCAAGCTTGTCAGATCAAACAGCCTCACTCTGCCTCTCTCTCTCTCTCTCTCTTTCTCTCTCTTTCTCTCACACACACACACACACACACACACACACACACAAGAACCCCCCACAAGGACACAAAGAAGTGAGGCGATGTCTTTAATTCACGGTGAGGAGAAGAAAGCTGACATTTGCAGACAAGCGTCGGTTCTGGCCAGAGATGCTGTGAGGCACATGCACACTGTCCAGTGCACTCAATTAACAACATGCTCCGTGAAAGCCTTTGATCTGCTGTTATAGGCTCCGGACATGGCTCAGCATTTATCGTGCTACACCCACACAGGCACATACGCACACATACGTACAGCCACCCACCCATAAGCGCAAGAACACAATGCTCACATACTGAATGCACAGACAGCCCTGTACTGAAAAGATGGGAATACAGTGACGCTTTCAATGTCAAACATCATGTATTCTGTTGAAAGGTTGCTTCACCTCTGCTGCGCTGTGTCTTGTGTGTATATATTATCTGTTATCTTTCCAGGCCTCAAGCTGCTCACCGTCTTTTCTGATTCACACTTTTACAAAAATTAGGCTTAAATCATTTCATTCATTTCACATACTTGAAATTGTGGTATATGCTAGGTTTACTTAAATTGTAATTCTACAGGAGTTTGACTTTATTTCAGAGTTGGTGGTTTGACCCCCACCTCCTCCTGTGCACATGTCAAAGTGTCTTTGAACAAGGCACCAAAACCACAAATTGCTCCCAATGGCCAAATGTGAATGGGTGAATGAGAGGCAAAATGCTGTGTAAGCAGCTCATTTACCATTCTTTTTGTTCATATTGTAGTTCTACTACAGCTACTTATGTCCAATTTGCATATACAACATTTATTGCATGTCTGCCTGTCCTGGAACAGGGATCTCTTCACTGTTGAGTTTTTTGTTTGTTCTAAGGAAAGAGGTTGTTGAATGTTATGAGCCTTTTTGTGACTGTGATTATGAGACAATGATCCCCAGGTTGCAGAAACATAAAGTAAAAGTCCCCATAAGAGCAAGACACACTTGGTGGTTGCTTTGTCTCCCTTTGTAGGTGCTTTAAATCTCTTAGAAATTGTTATGCATCTTTCTGTACTTTTGTGCCTCTTTGTGGGTGTTTTGCCACTTTTTGTCATCATTTTGCATCTCTTTGTAATTGTTATGCATTATTTTTTCAGTTGTTTTGTGTCTCGTTGTGGTCACTTTGTGGTTCTTTATAGATGTTCTGTGTCTCTCTCTAGTTATTTTATGTCTCTGTGGTTGTTTTGCTCCTTTTTGTAGACTTTTTGCATCTCTTCATGATCATTTTATGTCTTCTGTGGTCATTTTGCATTTCCTCATAGTTGTAATGCATCTCTGTAGTAGGTTTTTGTCTCTGTAAGTGAGATTTTGCAAATGGTCCTCATTTGGGCCCCCGAGCCTGTGCCCTGTAGGCCTGTTCAGTAATCTGTTTATAGACGTGACTATCATGATTGAGACAGTGACAGCGAACTGAGGAAATTTATGTAACGTAAAATTCCTCTTCATCTGCAGCATTTGGGAAAGCAGAACTACTAAACAATATGTATTATTACTGTTATCATTATTATTATTATCATCATTTACTGATTTTAGAAAACAATCCAACCAGTAAAGACAGCAGAAAGTATGACAGCAGATACTTCTGTATCTCTTACCCAACGGCAGCAAGGTGAACAGGCTGTGGCAGGGGTCCCTGAAAATGAATACCACTGAGTCCTCCTTTTCCTGGCTGTGTTGTTTCTCTGTAAAAGTTGACAAGAGAAAACAATTAATGATTGTCGATGGAGTTTGCTCAGTTGCCAGGGCAACATAATGAGCACTGTTGTTTCCGGTCAAGAATAAATTAAACCACAATTAAAGGACCAGTGTGAAGGATTTAGTTGCATCAAGTGGTGAGCTTGCAGATTGCAACCAATTCACCTGAACTCCCCTTCCAAGCGTGGAAGTGGTGAACATGAAACACACAAAAGGCTCTCTCTAGAGACAAGCTTTGTTTTGTCCTTTCTGGGGTGTTTCTGTAGCAAAATGGCAGATTTCAGGGAGGAAGACCTGCTCACTCTGTAGATAAAAGCAGCTCATATAAAAATAACAAAAACACAACTATTCTTTGCAAAAACAGCAATAAAAGAGACACTCAAAACAGTCTGCGTGTAAATAACAGCCTCAAAAAGTGGCACACATGTATCATATTTATAATCTGATACAACTAATAATATAATATGCAGATTAACAGAAGCAATATCTGTGTAAATATTTTTAAACCTTTATACAACCTTTCCTTACATAATTAGACATTATTAGCATTTATCAAATTTTTGGGGAAAAAAAAATAAAAAAAAAACAGAATAAACCACCAATTAAAGATTTGTATCTGTTTACTCACGATATTGTTAGGCCTTGTAAATTCTCACAGAGGAATGCACAACACACAGAGGAGCCTCCTTCCTGTGGGAAGATCAGGGGAAGGTTA
>JAJHUR010139413.1:212197-225251 GCA_027495735.1 Lutjanus campechanus
AGGACGTGATTAAGGAAAAAAGAAATTACAGATGAACAATTCCTAAGTCAAATTTGCCATCCTAATTTAAGATAGGAGAAGTATACTACACAAGCATCCTAACTTCACAAAATAAACTCCTAACTTTAGGAAACTGTTAACCTGTCCTAATTTTCATTTTCCCACCTGTAGAAGGAGCTAACTTACTAACTGGCTAATGGTGGTGTTTGTTAACAGTAATTAACAGTAGTGCTGGCTAACAGTAACTAATGGCAGTGTTCAGTAATAGTTGCTGATGGTAGTGTTTGCCAACAGTAGCTAACAGTAGTGTTCGCTAACTAACAAAATGTTTGACGATATGGTGGAGACTGTCTGCTGTCTTAGCCCACTCGCTTTCTTTTATCTGCCAAGTTAAAATTGTTGTATATTTCCTGCAAAGAGCATCTTTGGATTTCCCTACAAATGTTATCAAAACTTCAAACACATTTGTCTTCAAGTTAAGTGCCCGTTGTTGTTTTTGCTCCATTTTCTGTATGTTTCAGTAATAAAAAGACAAAAACGACAGTTACAAAGTTGTTGAGTCTGGCGTGATGAGAAAAGTAGTGTTGGGAGCGAGGTAACAGACATTAAAGGATTTCTAAAGTTAGTATTCGCCCAAATTAGGATTTGCATCTGTTACACCATCTTGGGAAAAACTCCTACCTTAGGCTATTTCTATCTTCAGTTAAGACCTCAGACAGGAAGTCTCTGTAAAATGATCCCTGGTCACAATAAAAGGACACAGTAAAAGGTATGCAGTGTTTTCCCTTACCCTGGTCCTCAGGGCTCACTGTCCTGCATGTTTTAGATGTTTCCCTGCTCCAACACACCTGATTCAAATGATCAGCTCATTATCAGGCTTCTGCAGGGGCTTCATGACGAGCTGATCATTTGAATCAGGTGTGTTGGAGCAGGGAAACACCTAAAACATGCAGGGCAGTGAGCCCTGAGGACCAGGATAAGGGAAACACTGGTACGGTTTTGTTATTGGTTTACCCTGATATTTTTACTCTAACTGTAACCAATCAATCTTTTTGCCTGAACCTAATCAATCCAATAATGAACGCAATGAGGACTAGTCCATCAAAGGCACAGTAGGGTGAGTCATGACTTCACCCTCCTGGGAAAGAAAATGTTATCTATAGTTATCTCAGTGCTTAATAAATGTCCCCTTTCATGATAAAACTGCACATTTCAGAGTGTTCTTTTATTGTGACCAGTCCACGGCACACCTGTGCAATAATACTGCTGTTTAATCAGCCACACCTGTCAGGTGGATGGATTATCTTGGCAAAGGGAAAGTGCTCACGGACACAGATTTTAACACATTTGTGAGCAAAACTTGAGAGATATAAACATTTGTGTGCATAGAGGAAGTCTTAGATCTTTTACTTCATATTGTGAAAAATGGGAACAAAAACAAAGGTGTTGTGTATTTATTTCTGTTATGTGTAGTTTTCACACATAACACTCGACGATAGAAGGACAATTCAAGTAACACTGCTAGCTCCAGGGGTTTAGATAACATAGCATCAGGCCTGTAATGCGAAGCATCGGTTGGAACGATTTGTTGCCTATTGATACCAGCGCTGCTTGACTGAACCTGCAAATAAAATTAGTCACAAAAAATATTGTCAAATCCACACCCCACTAGCTCCCTTTTAGCTGCATGTTCCAGAAGAACCTGTCAGGTGGTAAAAAGGTGAAGAAATTGACGTCCCTGCAGGCTCAGAGAGCCATCATTAAGGATTAGACAGGCTGACACATATGTCAATATTTGTAAGGCTATTCTCAATGGCATTCTGGATTCCCATTTATCCTGAAACAACTGATATCAGCCCCCAAAGACATGTCCTGAGTGACGGCTGTTTACCACTGAAAGATGCAACTACTGATTTGTCAAATCGGATTCTGAACTATTTTACTGCAGGTAACAGCGTCTCTGCAAGGGAGTGTTTAGCAATTTTGGACTTTCATTTATTTATGTACTGATAGACCACTCGGTTGTTTTACATACAGTGAGTGACCGGTTTATTTACTACAACTGGGTGATGTAATGCAATTCAGTCCTGAAACAAATCATTTATCCAGCTCTGCATTTTTTCTTTTTTGACACTGTGAGCAGGGTTTTAACTGAAATCCACTGTAATTGCTGAGGCCGTACTCTGCAGTGGTGTTGTGTTGGACCACATTATCTTAAAATGTGTTTAATATTTTTGTCCAGTGGCATTTGCATAAACAAAGGTGAACAAAACACTGAAAAGAGCTCCCTGAAAGACTGCTTTTCTGCTTTTTTCTTTTCATGTCCACACGAGCGGTAACTGATGTTTAAAGGGTCAGTTTACCAAATCACACAGACACACACAAAAGAAGCATAATTTCCTCCTTACTCCCTTTGGTGTTATTCAGATAGTTTTTCTTTCAAGGTTTTAAGATATCCACTGCTCAGAGTAATGCCGTGTCCCTAGAATAACGGGGGCGTACGGAGGTCTGTTTTGGTCCTCAAAAAACATGGTAATGAAATTAAACTCGGCAGAAATGTGTCTTTTTAAAAAAACAATGCCTGGGTTTATCTACAGAACTTTCTGTGAACTGTTTTCATTTAAACTGCTTTTTTCACTATTAAACTATTCACAGTGAACACACAAACAATACAAGCCTGTATACTGCACATCTGTAAATTTTCCTTGAAGCAAGATAATAGAAACAAAATACCACATTCCTCATTTTATAGATAAGAAGTAGAATTCATGAACAGGAAACACCCTACTGTGGTTTGGCTTGATATTCTCAGGGGTTTAGTATGATCAGTACTTACGGTGTCTAATGTTAGAAAATGTTCGCATTCTATGACTTTTCCACTGTTACATGATTTAGCATGTCTCAGATAAACATTTCAATAGTTTTATCACACAAAAAAAACAAGAAATAAATCCAGCATAGCTCATCAGGAGACATGTTTACTGCTTGTTTCCCCCAAAGGCTTCCCAGCAGATAAAGATGTGTGATTAATGACATTAACAATTTCTCAGTTCCATTCATTGTCTCACTAAGCTACTCCAACGATCCAGCTCATACAATACCAGGAAACTGGAACTGGCACACCTAAATGGGGGCACAGTCATTATTAATTAATGTTATTAGTTACACCTGTGCTTTTCATGTCAAAATGTCTGCGGTGGAGACGATCTGTTCCCCCCTCGCTCTCGCTCAGGTTGTATAATGATGATGTCAGAGAGTAACAAGAGCGGTTACTGCTCGTTATTGCTCCATGTTTGTTGATCTGCGACCTCTGACACACACCTGCTTCGCCCGTGGGTTTTGGAGTTGTTGGTGTGTATGGACTGCGTACACCGTGAATGTTTTGCCCTTCTCGGGACCACTAAAATTGTCTGAATCTGAGCACCAGGCTGGAAAAATAATCACTACAAAGCAGTGTTTTGCTGCCCTCTCTGGTTGAAACTTTCAAACCTCACAAGGGCAGAAGTATGGAACCACACCCAGCAGCAGACGTGCACAGAGACCTCATTATTTGTATCTGTATCTGTTCACCAAACAAAATTATCTGTTTCTGTATCTGTTTTTGAATAGAAGACAATTGCTTTACCAGAAGTCATGTAAAATCAGGCAAATGTTGCATTTTCTAACCCAATATCCACTGGTAATGAAATTGCCATGCCTTCAAAACATCAAATTGATGTAATATTGGAATAAAATAAATTATGAAATATATTTATTCATAGTTATCGGTATTGTGGTTTTATGAACTGTCTGAAGCCCACCGACACCTTCCCTTTACTGGGGGATAAACCAGTAACTGAATCTTTTTTTTTAGAAATTACAATTTAGGGGGATTCTGCAATGGAAATAGAAACTCTACAGTAAAGATATACATATAAGTACATAAAAATATCTTCTTAAAAATATCCTTTTTAACTATGTAGAGCTAATGATGGGGCTGACATTTTCAGAATAATAATAAGCAACTTCAGATATACGAAATATTATTTGTGCTCTTCCATATAATGTATTCTGATTTGGACCGTCCTGGAGTAGACCTGTGCATCACTGCTGCAAGGTGAGGAGTTAAACCACTAGAGGTCAGCAAAAGCTCTCTAAAGGAACAAAATTCAGGAAAATCTCAGGAGCATCCCTGCACCCAGAAGTTTAAGTCCAATTCATTGTTACTATTGTTATCTAAAATATTACATAACTCGCAGTTGGCGCACATCGGCCTGGACGGAACTGAACTAGCTGAATCATCAGTGTAAAAAATTAAAAAACTGTGTTAGGAGACTGTAAATGACTTAACATCCAGTCACAGAGTTTAAAATTCTGTTATGTGTGTGTGGGCAGAAGTTAAAAATTACCACGGTGAGAGAACAGACAATACAGTTAATTCACTATTAATTCACTTATGAACTTATGAATTTGGCAACTGTGGCGCTGTGTTTTGTTCATAAATTCTGACTGGCTTCTCCTCTAATGGGTATTGTCGTATTTAGAGCCATCTGCCACGCCAGACTGACCAACAAAACATGATTTCTCAAGAATAAAGTTGAAACTATTAAAAGTTGTGGCTATAATATAAACTTGTACATCATCAGACAGGGTTGTCCCATCTCTAGAGAAAGAAACAAAGAGAACATGATTAGAAAAAAATGAAATGGAAATACAGAATGAAACCAGCAGCTCCTCACACCACACCTCACCGCATTATATAAGTAATAGTTTGTTGGGAAAGTAACTTTTGCATTACTTCTAAATATCTGATTTTATTCGTTTGTTAATGCACACTCAGCTGTGTTATTTTAGTGTAGTTATTTTATTTTAGCCACATTATTTTAGTGACAGCTGTCAAATTTTTATCTATCATTGCACCTATTATCAGTTCGCCAAGTTCGGACTTATGTACTTGCCAGTTTGGACTTAGCAAGTTTGATCTGGGAGTACAGTCTCTCGAGGACAGGAGGACGCAGGACAGTTATTCTGCAATTGGGACGGTAACGTACTTGATGACGTGACTGACGTCCATTAACAGGACGACACATCTCCGAAAACTTCGGAGCAAATTTTAAACTACGCGCTATTGTGATGAATTGACAACAGATTTTAAGTTTTAACATCTACTTTCTTGCATAAAATGATCTTAAAACTACATTTCATGATACTAAAACAGTAGTATTTCAACATTGGTGACTTACAGTTACAGTTAAACTCCTCCGCTGTTGTTGTTACAAAATGCATTCTGGGATACGCGGCTGCCCCAAGTACACACAAGTCACCATCCAATGCATCCTCTGTAAAACGGGCGGCGCAAGAACACATCCAGGTATTTGACTGTACTTGGTGAGATGCGAACTTTTGAATTGGAACAGTGCTTGGAACAGGCTGATGACGTTTCTCAAGTACACAAGAACACAAGTACAGAGAAGAACGCATATTGAGAAAGGCTCTTTCAACCACCAGAAGGCAGCAACAACCACCATAAGCTACACTTTTAATGTCTGTGGTTTATAGACAGTAGGATTTAGTAAAAGAAGATCGTCAGGAAGCGGATATGTTAACGTCACTACATTATAAATAATTAAATGATGAACAGTTTATATTGTACCATGATGACAAGCAATAACACGTGGCCTGAACTGTCCCACACCACCATAAGATCAGGTGACGTCTGCTACATCTGCTCTCCTATGCAGCTGTCAAATGTTTTCAGTTAAGAAAAACAATGAGTAACAAGCCAATTTAAATTTCAGTCATTGTAATTGCGTTATTAATTTGAGAAAAGTAATTAGTTACAAGTGTAGTTACTGCTAAAAGTCGTGGAATTACAGTAATGTGTTACTTCCAACACTGGTAGCCACTGCTGAGCAAAACGTACATCAGGGAGAGACAGGAGGCCAGGCATCACTTAATAAATAAACACTTATTAAACAGTATTTATCAGATAAGGCCCATTACTCATCTTTCTTTGAATTTCTTTATTTTCAAATTAAATGATTTATTAACTTATTAAGTAAATTAACTTGGTACAAGGATTGACACAAGGCCTATATGACCAATAAATCAGATATTTTACTGCATTTAATAGCTGCAGCAGCGTTTAGTTGTGACTCCTTTGGTTATATTTGAAAGCATTTGTATAACATTAGCTGGAATGTGTTCCATAATTTATTCACTCAAATGTCAGAATGACTCATAAACAGAACAGAATCAGAATCAATAGCATATTTAAGCTATTTTAGTATGTGTAGGATAATAACTTCCCCAGTAACAGCTAAGGGGTGACGCGGATGACAAATATAGAGTATCTGAGAATGAGTTTGCTGATTCTATCACCTTTAGTTCACTGAAATTTTTTTTTAATCACTTGCTTCCCCACTTATTGTTAATGATTTATTAAAATTGTAGGATTGGGGGGCCTGAACTTTTTTTGGCTTCTGAACAGGGGCGTGCCAGAAAAAAGTTTCAGGGACCACTAGAATAAAACAAAAACAATCCCAGTGTGAATCAATTTATTTTCATTCTAAATTAGAAAATGGTGGACGGGCCACACAGCATCATGTCATGGGCCAGATTTGGCTCCTGGCGCCTTAAGTTGAGCATCACTGACGTACATGGTCTTGCTTGAAACGTCTTTTGTACGTGTGCTTGCTCTGTATCAGAAAATGATATCACATCCTTCTTTGTTTGTTTTTATTCCTACCACAATGTTGTTTTCTCTCTAACATACACTCTTGTACTACACTGTTTATTCATAACAGAATAAACAATTGTACACAATCCCCAGTGATTGAAGCAGTGCTCCCGGTGACACCAGATCCTGGGCTTATTTCTTTATCGGGATAACTCAGGGCACAGCACATGGCAGGGGATGCTAGCAGGCCCTCTGTCTTTATACGTGGTGTAAACCTCAGTCTTAAGGGGTTGTTGTTGATTCCAGAACTGACAGGCATGAAAGAAGGGATTTAGATGTTGACCCAAACATCTCTCCACCTGCTTTGAAGCCTGCAAGTAAGGCCTGGTATCACACTGTCCCAAAAACCTTGCAGCTTTCTGCTGTAAAGCTTCCAGCACAGCTCCCGGTCACAGACATATATCCTCTGGTTCAGATGTGACATATTTTCTCTCCTGCTCATCTACTCTTGTTACGTTTTCCTTTGTGGTTCAATGGTGCAGCTGCTGATGGGATAAACAGTCCAAAATACACAGACCATTAAATTCCCCCCCGCGGCTACCTCACCACGAAAACTTCAAACACCAGCCAGGAAACACATAGGTCACTGCTTGGCCAAATCAGGACTTCAATTAGGCAAAAACAATGGGTGCTAGTTCAGGCTACTCCTGGCTTGAGGAGACATTCCCACCCACACAGCGGCGTTATCTCTCCCACTACAGACATGCATGCATTGCCTGGAGCTCCTCACAAGACACACAGCTGGCATTGGACGCTCTTGTTTAATTATAGTTCTTCAGAATAATGCTGCACATTACCTTAATTTTCCCTCATTAATGATTGTCATAAAGCATCCCTCGGCTTCTGACGCTACCCCCATTTTCAGTTTGTTGATTTTATTAGTCAAACGGGACGCACAACGGCTTGTAAGTAATGATGTGAAATGATAGCTGCAGGGCATCCACTGATTTAAAGCCATGGAGTTGGCAGTGCAGAAGCTGGAGCACCTTGACAGCTGAGTTGTTTCTGCAGCAGCACACTATCTTCTCTTTTTCCACCATGATAATGTGAGAGTCAGTTAGAGGAAGACGAGGCTATCACTGAAAAGCACCACGCCAGAAAAAGAAACAACCAAGAGTCACCGGTGTTGCCAAGGCTTCCCCAGTACCTACTCGATCAGCTCCAGCTGACACCGAGCCTTGGAAAAGATAGCTAACAGCACTGTATGTGAAACAGAAATACCCTTTGTGTTAGTAAACCTGGTTATTTGGCTGATAGTCCGACATGACAGTTTCAAACAGATTTTCCACAAATCTCAAGTTTTCAAGGGTCACTACACTTCCTAAGTCCCACCGCTTTTTGCTCTGTGGTCCAGAGGTGAGACACTTTAATAAGAACAACTATTTTATCGCATCACCAGGTAAGATTATCATTTAACTTAACAAAGATCAAAACCAGGCTTTTTACAGTCAAATTATCTTTAATTACTACAGTTTGTCTGGTCAAATTAGCAACTGTAATCTAAGCATCATGTTACAGAGTGCCGGGATCCCAAAATTTCCCCATGTCCTGCTGACGCGTCACATCTGTATCCACTTTTGTCTTCTTAAAGGCTCTTTTTTTTCATTTCAGTTGCTTATGAAAATTTAGTTCTGGGCTCTTTAACTTATTGGTAGTTCATCCGAGCACACAGCAGCTTTTTGACATTTTTAGGTTGTTTGCCAGCAAATGGAAGGAGGCAATACAAGTCATCGCACAATACAAGTCAGTGAAGAGCCATGGATTGTTTTCCCCTCGGGTGTGGGTGGGGCTTAAATGTGCTCTGTCTCTATTCACTACTACAGCAATGTAGTGTGGCAGATATCTGTCAACACAATGTTAATTCACTTTTTGCACTTAGCTTGGTACATATTTTTAAACATATTTACCATTTGCTTATTGTTTTTCAGCATTTTGATAATAACCTAAGTGTCTCAGATAACTGTTAGCAACTTTAGCTAGCTTAGTTTGCTAGCTTAGTTAGATAGTCTTGTTATCATTCAAACTCGACACAAACTAAATCAAGCACATCAAAATCGTCTTGGCTCGTCTTTCCACTGTTCCAACAATAACCAACTCTGGTCTGGTTGAAATAAATCCTCATTTCACTGTGTGAGGTGTGAAACTATTGGGAGAGGAGCAAGAGGGAGGTCAGATGTCAGAGAAGCAGCAGAGAAACGTTGTGCACAGACAGAATATTTTCACATCTACGACCAGAGGTGGTGATTGTTGGAACAGTGGAAAGACGTGCCAAGATGTTTTTGGTGAGTTTTACTTTGTCTGTCGAGTTTGAATTAAGTGTGCTAACAGTTATCAAAGACAAAGAGGTGGTAACCAAAATGTTCAAAAACACTACATACAAAAAGAACAGTGAATAGCCCACTATCAACAAATTACCTAAAAGCTAACTGTGAAAAATGAAGTTACTAACTTATGTACAAGTCGGAATGATGAAGAAAATACATGAAGTGGTATTTTATGTATACAAACTCCACAGCAGAAGTATATATGATGTACAGTGTTGTGGATACGACTGATTTAATGAGACACAAAAGACAGAAATGCTGATGAAACAGCTTTCACTACTGCTGATGGTGATTATCTTGGATTTTGTAATCTCAACTTCAGTTGCCATTCCAGTTGATATTTCCACCTGGAAACTCAAAAATTCCAACTTCCTGCTTCAAACGGAATGCACCATTTCTTGCAAGCTCACAACTGATGTAGATTAGCTCGGTAGTTAGCTAGCATTTTGCTTACATTAGCTAACTTAAGATGCGACTGTATCACTTTTACAGGTTCGCCAGCAACATCTTTGAACCATTGTGAAAATGTGGTTTCTTTTTTTAACATCGATGAGCTTAGTACATAGCAACTACAGCAAATATGAAATGGTAAAATACGAGAAGATCCGACCAAGTAGGCTACCGAGCTTGTGCTTGTATCTCTTTACTCAGACTTGCTGTTTTGAGTGCATAAGTGCGTTCTCATTGATATTTACAGCAAAACAAAGCACCCAGATGTTGAACTCAAAAAGACCAAAAAAGTTGAGCGTGAAATGCTGAACACTTCTCGCCTTCAACGTTTCCACCAAAGTTTCCAAATTGAGACACAGCACTGGTCTACTGTTATTCGAGAACAGAGCAAAAAGTACAGTATATAGGCCAGAGTTTCACTTCAGTAATTCCAAACACATACATTGTCTCAATAAAAAAACTCAAGGCAGAAGAAATTCTGTGGAGATACTTTAAATGAGACGGTGATGATTTGAACGGAGCAACACATTTGAAGATATATAACAAAAACAGTGAAAATTGTTCCCAAAGGATTTTTTTTTTCCATTTTCTTGTGCTTTTATTTTTCCTTTCCCATTGCTTTCACATAACTGACTAAAGGGTTTCTCCAGATTCAGCCTTGTCTTCAAGGGGTCTGTAAAAAGATGTCAAAATATCATCTCCAGCAGGAAGTGTGTAAAGCTGCCTGTGCAGGCACTCTGTCAGCTCCTGAGACAGCACAGTCGCTCTCCCTGACTCCCCCCTTTTTCATCTTGTTCCAGAAACAGGAGAAGCTTCCACTGACAGTAAGTAAATAAGCCAATTGCTTTTCACTTTGGTAGCAGGGGGGCAACTCAAAAAGGTTTGTGTAAATGGAGTTGCGTACAGACGCAGGAGAAAAAATTACTTACTGTCACTGCAGTGCATCACCCACAGCATCAAGACGTTTGGACTACTGAGATGTATTGTAGCAAGACCCGAGGCTACGGCCTTCCCCCTCTAGGGGTGAAGCTTCCCCCGGCCTGGCCTACTTGACATGGAGATATAATCTGTATCCCGGGGAGAAACAGAGGAGCAAGCAAATTTTGTTTTCCCAACAAGACCTTGGCATAAATTCAAACAAACATGTTTGAATGCATGAGTTCCACTTGGACTCCTTTTGCACTGAGGAGATAATGTGCAGCAGCTCACTGAAGGTAGATACTGACTGTAAAGGGGAAAAGGTGAAAACGTCCCTTTGAAATTATGAGTTTCTACCTCACATGTTTTTGTCAAAACTGAGTTATTCACATATTATTATTCTGTGACAGCTCATTAACATTATGTGTGGTATTTTTTAAGTTGCATGCAATTTGGGTCTTTTTTTAAATTTAGAAAACAAAGGTTTTATCTGAGTCAAACTCAAAGATTCTAGCTGTGAACCAGTCAGCACTTCAGGGGCACACAAGTTGAGCATTTCCAGCAAAAATAATTTGGTTTGGAACCCAACAAGTCCTAGCTGGAACAAAAATAATAATAATTGCAGGTTGTCCTTGAGAACCAAAGTGGACATGTCATATCTACAGGCATTGTGTGCAACATGCAACAATTGTGCAACACCCTCTGTTGATGAGATTACATGACATTCTGACTACACAGAACCAAGGTTCAAGAGCCAGAAACCCTTTGCTGGAAGAGGGACAACAAGGTTCCAAGGATCTTGCCTGGAATGGTTCAAGAACCAGAGCTAATTTAGTAGAAAAGGGCCCAAAAGGAGCAATCAGGGTCTGCTTCTTTGACATAATGCCATACTGCTCGGTGACGGAAGGAAAAGGAGCCGAGAAGACGTGAGAAAATGTCTTAAAACCTGAAGATTGAGAATTTTATTGATGGTCTCGTGAAGGACAGCAGTACAACTTCTAGACAACTTCAGTCTCTTTTTTTTTTTTTAAATCATTTTGATCTTGCTGAGAAGTTTATTTTCATTGTTAGCTGCCCACTATGTTCGCTAGCCAACACTAGTTTCCTAATGTTCATCTGCAGCTAATGCTAACATTAAGAGACAAGCACCAAAGGATAGGTTTAGGTTTTCGCTTGTGAGTGGAATAGTGGTTACTTCAAAAAACCCAAACCTATTCCTTACTGCTTGCCTCTTAATGTTAGCATTAGCTTCTGGACTAACATTAGGAGGCTCGTGTTAGCGGGCTAGCATGATAGCTAACAATGAAAACAAACTCCACGACAAGATCTAAAATGATTTAAAAGACTGAACTTGCATTACTGCTGTCGTTCTCGAGAATGTCTCAGTTTATGACTCAACTATAAACTGAACAGTTGAGTTTTTATTTCATTTATCATTCCCCATTTGTCCCAAACCATTGAAAATAATCGCTTCTTTTAATGTTCTGCAAGATAGAACTTTATAATTCCTGAATGCCTCCCCTTTTCACTCTGTGCTCCAGTAACAGTTGACCCCAAGCTTGGTACCTCAGTCAGTTTTCTCCTTTCCTGTTTTTTGTAGCAAAACCAACACACTAGCCAACACTAGCTAACTTAAGATGTCATCCCATGCGGTGCTTTTAACAGACCAGTGTGCAGGATTTAGTGGCGTCTAGTGATGGCAAACACCTCTGCCTCACCCTCCTTTTCTGAGCGTGTGGAGAACCAGTGGTGGCAGTGATAGGTCTTATCTCAAACTAGTGTTTGGTTTATCTGCTTTGGACGTCTATAGAAACATAGCAGTGCAACATGGCAGACTCCGTGTTAGAGAATCGCACCCTCTAAGGCAGATCTGGGCAAAATGCAAAGGTTTCATGTGGCCTACAAGGCCATCATGGAAATACCAAAAATGAAAAATCTAGCAAAGACAGTCTATAGCATTTTGCTTACCATTAAACTGTTATCAGACCTTTATTTTGAAAGGGGTCGGTGCTGTGTTCATTGGTAATGATAATGAACTGTATCTTTCATATTAAACTATAACTGTATTCACTCAAGGCTGTACATCCCTGTTGTTTATGTTGTTTCTCAACTTTTGCTGCTACTATCTTTGCAACCTGTAAGCAGCATGCATGATATACTGTAAAACATCAACTTTGTACATTGCAAACAAAACTATTAGCAAACAATTCATCACATGGCAATTCAAAGAGCATGAGTAACGATAAAAGTGCCCTATAAAGACATGTCTGACCATTATTACAGATTTGGCTATTATTAGGACCTCATATCATTTGTGTCTGGCCCACAGCAGCCTGATCAATTTCTCATGTGGCCCCCATGAAAAATAATCATCCACACCTGATCTAAGGTAACGAAAACACAATGATTCTCATTTATACTTATGAATATTATGTTCCATTTCTGCCATATTTTCCAATAAATATTACACATCGGACCTTTAAAAAAATGGAGAAAGTTGACTGAGGTACTAAGTGTGCCTTGCTGTTATTGGAGCACAGAGCAGAAATGGGCAGGACTTAGGAACGGTCAGTTCCAAGCAGAAAATTGGTTCTTAGGATTAGAAGGTTCTATCTGCTTTTGACCTGCTCAAAAAAAAAAAAAA
>JAJHUR010139414.1:702-53494 GCA_027495735.1 Lutjanus campechanus
ACACGATGTCTGACAGCAGCTTTGTGTGGAAATAATTAAAGAGTTTAAACAATGAAGATGCAAATTCTGCGCTGCGCTGGAGGGATTAAATCCGCTGGACTGATGTTTGCTGCAATATTTCGAGGTGAAGCCCAAAGTTTCAAGAACACTGAATTCATACTTTATCCAAAACACATCTGGATGAAATACTGCAGCATCCGATGAATTTACCTTCAGGCTGTGACAAAGAGAGTCCCTCACTGAAGAAAGATGCCAGAATCACCTGAAGAATCCATCCAAAGCCTCAGACAGAGTGAGTGAGAACTAAGATACATCGAATCTGGGAAACGAGGCCCTGAGCATTCCTCTTTAAGGAGGTGGTGGGTAATGTAGTCCGCACGTAGCCGTGTTGTTGTAGTGTGTACGCCCGCAGGTGTGTGTCTCCCTCTCCGGTGAAGTGTGTGAGAAGTAACGCCAGCTCTACTGCAAGTTGTATAGTCAGTGTGATGAAGCTCAACTCTACAGCCATAAAATTACTGTGTTGTAACGTCAGAAGGAAGGAAAGAGCTGAATAAAGCCCCGGTCCGGTCCATGTGTGTTCAACTATCCGCCTCTCCTCCTCTGTGTCTGTGTGCGAACAGCCCGGACTGCTAGTTACCAGCGCAGAACGAGCCAAGCTAAGGTGCAACGACACTTAGCTTTATAATCAGCTGCTCCATACCACGGTTAGGAGCTACAAAGCTGAGGAGGTAACACAACACAGGCTGAAGACTGTACAACTTTCGACAGCCTCAGGTTGGCTACAACTCCTGTATTTAGCACCGTTAACACGCCTGCATCCGTACGACGCGTCGTCTGCAGCCAGCAACGTGAGAAGAAATGGCCTTAACACTTCGTCTGCTCCAAGTAAATAAGCCCTTTTGACGTTAGCTTGGCATTTTAACTTGCATTAGTTATCATTAGGAGTACGTGGAGCTGGGTTTTAATTTGTGCATTTTTAAGAAAAAACACTGTGTTGTTGTAGTTAAGGGTTTTCATGTTATTCATGAAATTTGTGAAACAACTGCGATGTTACAACACAAACAGTTGGATGTTGTTTTGCTATATTTGTTAAAGTTTATATATTGAGAAATAAATATGTTACTTTGAAAATTTTTGAGATTTTATTATTAAACAAATTAACATTTATTACCACACAAGCACACACAAAAGTACCGAAAATTGGTACCGTTGAGTACCGATACCGATTCGCAGGTACCGGGTATCGGTTCAAATGTGAAAGGTACCCATCCCTAGACCTGCCAGAATTTTCTTCAATTAAACAAAGATAAAACTGAAATAATTATTTTGGGGAGCCAATGAAGGATCATTCAAAGTTGGTGCACAGCTATAATGTAAGTTGTTGAAATGTGCTATAAATAATAAATACAATAATAAACATGCCTTGCCCTAAAGAGAGCCAAAGACCTGATGCTGTGACTCTATAGCCATGTTTTTATCTACATATTTTTATTCACATCAGAAAAGTGTCATAGAAACCGCAAAATGTGGAAGCAATTTGGCCCCAAAAAAAAAAGAAGTTTTTACACTCACTTGAGGTGATTTTGCCTCTTTCAGAAAAGACTTAATCCACTTTATTGAATATGAAAACATCTTTCCCAATAAATTATGAAATAGCAAACTAATGTGTCTGATCAGCCGTTTCCAGTCTGAGAAAAGAAGAAAAAGAAGTTGTTTCTCTTTTCAACATAGACCATTTCAACATAGTCCCATGAAGCAATAATTACAAGTTGTCAAGTTGCAAAAAAGTCCAGAAAACCTCTCAATTTTTCTCTTGTAGATGGCCAAGGCAGCATCCTTGAGGTTTATTACTGGTTGACAAACAACCAGTTTTATTTATAGTTTGCAATCTTTTTCTACTTTTTCATCTAAACCGCCAACTTCTGACAAAACTAATGGCTTGACTTCATCAGGCATGGCTGCATCGTGTTTCGGCTGCATCACGTCCTGTCCTGGCCGTGCTGCAGTGCATCCCAAAAGCTGCCCTCTGCTCTGCTTCAAATATGCGCCGAGTCAGACACAGAAACAGCATAGAGAATGCAGTCAATTTTCAAAATAAAGCACCCTATGCAGACTCACGATCATAAAAACAGATAAAAAAAAGAAACTATTGTGTTACATAGCCTATGACAGAAGCATAAAAAGCAAGGACAGAGTTCCCGATCAACAAAATCGGAGCAAGTAAACACATTTAGGCAGGCAAAATGCCCCGCTTCTAAAATGCTACTGGAATGCAGCTATATGGAGGATAGATCAAAACTGTGGTGCAGTCGTGTCATGTCCAGTGGAATCAATGAGTAGGCTTTGTGTAGCCTAGATTTTCCACTACAAATGGAAGACTGAAGTGCACCAAATTCACTTTCTTTTTTCTTTTTTGGAAATTAAAAAGTTTGCCTCAAATTGTTTTGACAATTAAATGGAAACAAGGCAACTGAAGCTTTATTTCATCAGCTTTTCTATAAAAAAAACATGAAACGCTCCTTTGTTTTTTTTAATGTCCATATTTTAAGACAAATGGTCCCCTACAACAGATTGCTATTAGAATTTAAACCCTTTGTAATTCTAACAAAGTTAAACAGTTTATCAGCATATAAAACACTAAAGCTCTCATAAAGTTTCCGGTGTGGAAAGCCAATTAGCTTTGTGGAGATGCTTTTATAAGAGAGGAGAAAAGAAAGCAGGTAATCACCTCTAGAACTAAAGAGGAAGAATCACTTTTAAGTGCACTGTTCATAGATTAAAGCGACCATTATTTCTAGCAAAGTTTTGCCGTGAATGAACAATAAAACCAAACTTTGTCCCAAGTTTTTAGAGAAAACAGTTTTTTAAACTTTTTAAAGTACGGTGATTTCTTTAAAGCTTTAATTCTAACCGCACGTCAATCAATCAACTCACTGAAGTCCTGTTAGTTCATTCTCACACAAATTATTCAAGGCCTCATTATAACTGGCTTGTTGTGTGTTTCTGTTTGCTTTGTTCTGCCAGGTAGGACACCTGAAAGCAATTATGTCCGATTCAGATGTGACAAAAATTAGTTAAACTCTTTGTGGAGCTGAATAATTGCTCCTGATAATTACCTTTTAGAGGATCAAAGCACAAATGACAAATCAAAAATAAATAATTGGATTCGTCAACTGGTTAGACGACCGAAAGGGACTGATTGATCTTATAGTGAAATGCTGCATTTTCTCTTTTATAATAATCATAATAAACTTAATTTGTATAACACTCCTCAAAACACAGTTACAGTTACAAAGTGTTTTATGGAACACAATAAAATGGTACACACAGACCAAAAAACACAACATAAAATAAAACAATATAAAATATAGAACCCAAAAATGGGAAACGGCTTTATGGTTGAGCCCCAAACGACCAAATGAGAAGAAATAAACTTTTTTTAATCATGCACAGATGTTTTTAAGTTGTAGAAAGCATGATTTGTGTGTCAAAGCAAAGCCTGGAGTCAAAGATCCTGCCCAAATTACAGCAGAGGGCTTAATGTTGGAGCTGAGAGACTGTGTCAGTATCCTTATTGTCCATCAGGTGAACATAAACTTGTGTATCATCCACAAAGCAATGTAAATTAATATTATATATGTGTATAATTTCACCCAACAGAAGCAAATACATATGATATAATATGGGCCCAAGAACTGACCCCTGGGGGACTCCATGTGAGAGGGAGCTGATGAGAATCATCTCACTACAACAGGCAGAATCTGATTGAAAGGTAGGGCCAAAACTTTAAACACTAACATTTTTTTAAGAAGGACAAATATTTCAATATTGCGAAGTTGTCATATTTCAAAATTGCTTAATCTATTCATAAGTTTCTCTAAAATGAGTTGGTTTGCGTGAAAGATTACACGATGAATCAGTTTAAAGATCTCTCAAATATTAAAAGGACTATTTTGTTATCTACCAGTTTCTTTTGTGTTTTCATGACACATTTACCTGAGAATCTTCACTCATATTTTCATATGTGCTATTTATATACTTCCTACAAACCTGAGATATGACTTCTCACACCTTAGAAGGGCCAATTAACAGGTTAACTCATTAACAGATTCCTTCATATCCCTCTGTTACAGTTGCGGCTACAAATGAACATGAAAGTGAGCATCAAACATGCATGTCTGCTGTTTGCTAAACTGCTGATTATATTTATATTTGTTGCAAAAAAGTGATATTTTATTCTACATGGAACTGGCTGTTACAAAGTTTCATATGAGAGCCCTGAAGTTAAAACCTCTTTCCCAAGCATGAAAGGGAAGGGAATTTAATCTGTCAACCAAGAGCCATGTTTATGAGAATCCATCAATCCTAGATTTGCATTTTCAGTAGTAGTATTTCCCACATGGCTACGGATGCTAATGCGGCTCCCTCTTCAGCTCTGCAATAAAAAATTTTCCATCATCCATGCGGTTAAAAGACGCTTTCACATTAAGGACAATAGCAGCATCTGACACGACTTTCATTTTACACAGTTTCCGGATCTATCATCTTAAAAATCAATGATCCAATCTCTGCCATGATGACATCCCTGTCTGTTTGATGGGGCGGAAACGGAGGCAAAATATCTCTTAAAGTTCATTTAAAATGTACATGAAACATCAATGGAGGTCATAAACCAAGCAGTGAGAGGTTCAGAGTCTGTGCCGCGTTGCATAAAACCACTTAGGCAAGGCTGCTCTTAAATTTCCATCCAAGGATGCCTTAGAGTTGCATAAAATCACCATAAGGATTTCCTTAGGATGTTGTAAGGGGAAACCTGTGATGTCTGCATGTTTGCCCTTAGCTATCTAAAGATTCTCTCATGTTTTGCTACTGTGGGTTGTCCTCAGTAACTGTTTTCCTCAGAAGCAAAATTATGGTCAATTTATGGTGACTGAAGAGGGGGAGGAGAAAACAAGATGCCTTTTTTTTACAAGGAAAAACCAGTGGATTTTTTTTTAGCAATGCTACTTTGTAACTAGCTAACCAAACGTTAACATATCTGAACGTTAGCTATATCATTTAAACACACTTTTTGTCAGCTCTGTTTGGTCTCCTTTTTTGCTGTCACATTAATATTTTCGTATTTCTTCATGCCTTCATCTACAGTTTGTTTCACAGCAGATTTCTTGCATTAATTTTGTCAGTAACTTTACTTGTTGCCACAGATGATATGAATCTGTTTGCCATATTTTTCAAGGAGAACAATATTCTCGTCTTCTGCCTTGCTAACTTTTCTCTTTGTTGTTCAGTTTGGAGGAGTTAGCAAACGCTGACAGAAATATTGTTAAGTGATATTAAAGGATGAGAGAAGCATCATCATGGGAACTGAAATGCACATATGACAAGTTTTCAAGTATCTGGACTTGAGTATTTCTTTTCTGACAACTTTTTACTTTTACTTCCTACATATTGACTTAAATATCTGTACTTTCTACTCTTTACATCTTTAAAAACTGAGTCGTTACTTTAATTTTAATGCATTTGAGGGGAATTGTTATCTTTATTTTGCGCCATTGTGCACCGCCTTCCCAAGACAAGTTAGTTTTGCACATAAACAGCCCAAAGAAATGTCTTTCAGAGGGCTACTTCGTACTTTTATACTTTGAATAACTTTCAGAGCCTATACTTTTTCACTTTGAATCAGTACTTCTACTTAAAACTTTCTACTTAAGACAACCCAAGAGGCTTTTTGAAAGTGAACCCCTGAGCTTAAAGAAACATGGTGTATCAGGGACAAATTTAAGTTTAAAACTTGAGGTAGTTTTTGCAACCGGGCGCTGAGCCTGCTGCATTTCCATCTTTCTGAGCAGTCAAAAGAGGAAAGAAAATCATAAGCCACAGAACTTTGCAGGCTTTAGTATTTCAGTGTTGCGTTCTTCAAATTGGCTCAGTTATTTACTTTACAAGAAACTGGGACACCAATCTTGAAGTATGGATTTCAGAAAATAACATCTAGCAAACAACTGATTTGAGATGAGTTGAATGGATAATACAAAATTCAGTCTGAAATTTATTAGCCAAGGTAAACAGACGCTCTCAATTGAATCCCAGATTGGGGTGTGACCTTCGAGGAAAGTCATCTTTTCAAAGCCACCAGCTCCTTTGAGAGCGCTGCGATGCTGCCGTCACCTTCTGAAATAGGCATTACCATGAAAACCCCATGGAGCTAAGCTGGCTCAGTTCCTCTCGGGTATGTATTCTCAGCATTATGCATGCACATTGATCCCTAAGACCCTAGGCTCCGCATCCCTCTCGCCCCCCAGTCAGGCTTTTAGCTCCAATTTCGCCTCCTGCCTCTGCACTAATATCAGGAACTATGATTCACTCTTCTTTGCCTCCTGATGGCTTTAGAGAGCCACAGTCTGTGAATTAGCTCGACGGCTCCGTGGCTTCCCGCTACGCATAATCGCCCTCGCCTCATCCTCCCCTGCCACTATCTGAGTATACTCATCGATCACGTGGGGGAAATCTGATTTCAATAACTAACACCATTACTCAAACATGAGATCACGACGACCTCCTCGCCGTCACCCGTGGCTTGGATTTGTGTGGCTTTGGAGATTCATGAGCATGTGACATATGAAAATGTAATTCATGCCAATCCCTCTTGCAGCATGAGTGGCCATGCAGGAGCAAAGATGTGTACATAAAGAAAAGGGCTGTGGAGCTCTGCATGGCTCAAACGCAAACATTTGCCTTCTCGTTTTCTACAGTCCACATCTGCTAAATTATGTTTATCTGCAGTTTTTACAAATGACAAATCAGACATTTTAACACAGTAAATCACAAGTGATCGGTTAGGTTGGCAAAACTTTGTTTCGTTTATTTCAAAAATTAAGAGTTTGATTCAAGGCTCGAAAATCTAGTGAGGGCAGATGCCTTGAAATTATGAGTTTTCTCATCCTTTTCACTGTACAGCTTGCATAACTTGCATAAGTTTATGTAATTTTGGTAGCAATTTGTTGTTACCATGGCAGTGAAGGTCACCACATTTTGTCCTTTCCTGTGTCCAAAACTCAGAAAATGCAAAATATTTCTCATATATCATATTCCAGCACATACAAAAGAGATGTTAGAGGGATGTGTAGGTAAAAGTGTCAGAAATGATGCTTCCACAGGGCAGATGGATGGTGGAAGTTAATCATGGGAGATTTTGGAGATGATAAAAATTTGATACACAAATTACAAGGTGTTCTCATAAAATGTTACCAGATAAACCATCCATCATTTTATAAAGTAGGTACAATTAGCTATCTAAACCATCTACAACATTAAAATGCAGCTTAAATCTTAATGCATCAGTAATAATGATCCGATTATATAATACAACAATCTGACAGGGGACATTTTGAAGCTTAAAACATCTTTCTGGACAAGCTTGAAAATGACATAGCGAAAATAAAATGGTTACGTCTCTTAAAACTTTAATGGATCTTGTTTATTCTTGTTCATTTTAAGATTTTTTGCATGCACTCCTAAGCAACTTTTGTCAAAGATATATTGCGATCATAAAAATAGTTTTAACAGATAGGATTATGAGGCTTTGTGCTTCTGAACAATGCACTGTACGGTTTCAACCAAATGCAATCCAGAGTAAGACAACAAACCCTTGTCCAAACCTGTATGCAGGACACTGCTTGTTGGGATTAAGCTAAATAAAACTATGAATATTGTGATTTTTCTGCTGTTATTCACGTAAAACATCTCAACACTTCCTCCACCACTACAAAGAATAGAAACTGATGTAAAAATACCTCAAAGTATTGGAATATTCCCGTAAATGCTACTGTCAACATCCTGAGCCATCTGTCCTCACCACAGTTGCCGCCCTCTGTTTCAAGGCTTAAAAGTTCTCCTGTCTAGTTAGCAGAAGTGGACAGAGGGAATTTTAAATTTGAAAATCAAAATGGGATCAGAACTTTCTCTTGAATTCACTTGTCATATCTCCTCTATCCTACAAAGGGACCAGGTGTTCCTCATATTTTATACATTCAGTGAGACTTGGTGAACACAAAAGAAACTTTAAAAAACGCTCTGACTTCAAAGCCAAACCGGAGCTAATACACAACGCTGACTGGCAGAGGATGAATAAAGATGCACTGAATGTGTGGAGCATCAAAATATTTTTTAAGTCTTGTCACGGAGCGAGCTACAAACTCTGATGTGAAGTTCCAGTTCTGACTTATTCGCCATCATCCCGTCTGGAAGCACAATGACAGTTGGTAATAAAATACAGCAGAGTTGATTCATACTGTGAATCAGGGCCTGCTGAACAATTGCAGCCTCTCTTTTCTTCAGCTCCATAAAACCTTCCATTGAAACGATGAGATAGTATGTAATAAAACATACCCCATCCTCTCACAAAGGAGGCCCACATTAATTCTGAGTCTCATGAATTTGCAGCATGCTGTTAGTGATACAGTGTCTTTGTTATTGCTTCTGTTAGCTTAATCAAAAGCATGTATGACTGCATTATGAACCTCAGCTCTCACTGAGCTTCCTGACCTCTCTGCGTTTGGACTCGCTGTGTTTTTCCATCTCACCCACGGAAGACAAGATGAGGAATTTGTCCTTGTTCTGTGTTTGCGATTTTTTTTGACTGCTTTGCAAAATGCAGATGAAAAGTATGTTCAAATGAAAGCCTGAAAGCCCAAATATGCTCAGAGATTGTAGCCATCATCCCCAGTAACAGCTTTAGATTCCACCAACACCAACTTTGTGTTCTAGGTCATATTACAAACACAGAAAAACAGCCTTATAAGTCATCTGTCTAAGGAGCTTATTACAACCCATATTTACGTTTAATGTCAGGCGGCAGCCTCTTGTGTCCATAGTAATTATACAACCCATCCTCACACCTACACAACAGACTAGGTCGATTGCCGATAGGTCGAGGCTTGATGGACCTTAACTACGTTACACAAGTCACATGACATTACACACAGGGTTTACATTGTTAAATGGGCACAGATTGTTTTGGTTGAGGCAATAAAACATTAAGAAAATATTGTGGTTGGGGTTAAAAAAGAAGCATGTTACGTGTGTCATGTTACATAACAGAAGTAACACACAAAACTCAAAACTTTAAATAACTTACTGTTTACTTTTGGTTTCACACAGGACCTCTTACAGTGCGTTCAGACCGGACGCAAAGCAAATTTTCGCCTTGCGTTACTCGCGCGAATTTGGCCGCATAGTTGTTGAATTTACTCGCGTGAGTAAACAACTTGCGAATATTCGCCCAAAACGAAGGGGAGAGGCTACCGGCTATGTCACTGATGTCATCGTCTAGAATCTCAACGCTGATAGGCTGTCCCGACACAGCTTCAAGCGAATATTTTGCCAAAGTTAAATTTTTTTGAACTCGTGCGAATTTGCGCCGCGTCATTTGCGTAGTGAATTTGCGTATTCACATCGCGCCAAGCCCGCGATTCGCGCCGCCGGCACAAACTCGCGTGTATTCGCGTCTTTGCATTAACTTTGTATGTAATCTCGTCGTGCAAAAAATTTGCTTCGCGTCCGGTCTGAACGCACTGTTATACTAATGCTGTCATACTCAGTACACCCTCTAGAGGTCGCCACCCAACAATAAGCAGACTTATTAGTTCGAATAAGCTGCTTGCACATTTGACCAACACTCACGTTTTTGTTTTGATGGACCATCGGAGGTAGTTAGGTGATGTAGTATAAAAAGAGCTGGATGGATGAGTCAAACACAACCAAGACTTTTGCCCATGAGGCCGCTGTTCATGTCCCAGGTGAAACCAAAAGTCAGTGTTGTTTTACTTTTTTACACTTGTACATGAGTTAACTTACATAATGTAAATAGTTACATACATAACTTAAGTTATGTACAAAACTTCTGTAACTTAACTTAAACTCAAATCTTTGACAATCAATCTGTTCAGTCATTTAGGTTTGAAGATGTGTTGTTTAGTAAACAACAATGTTTACTAATGTACATGCAAATTCTGTGCAGATTTTGAGCCTGTAGTACATTCACACTGAAACATGACAAGCTTAAGATACTTAAAGTTGTCAGTATGCACATAACTGGACATTCAGATTTCAAAATAGCACAAACACACCAGTGGCACACCTGTTTCAGTGTTTGAGGTACCAATGAGATGATAAAATATGCTGCTTGAAATGAAGTTCATAAATCCAGGTTTACTAGATGTCTAAATACTACACAGCAGTTAATAGTACAGAAATGTATCATAATTACAATCATTTTCATCATCTATCTGGATGTTAAACAGTAGAGTTTCAGTGCTCATGTTATGAAATAAAAGTACTAGAAATGTGCACATTCCTGCACATATCTCAACACAGTATGTTGCCAGGCAACAATGCATTGCACTGAGACAAAAGTTGAAGCAGGGTTGACTTTTTTTGCTGGACAGCTATGCTTTTTTTTTTTTTTTTAACCACAGCCCTTTTTGTTGCCATGCAGTGGGCTGCAAGTCTGTATTTGCTTGAATGAGTGCACTACTGATGCACACCTTCATTGTAATTTGTCCTTTCTGTTGTGGTGGTCAGGGTTTGTCAGATATTTATCATGGCCTGATGGCCTGTGGCCACATAAAGTTAGTCTGTGACCACTAAATATTCAAAGTTTTATGCCTTTGCCCGCACGACAAAGTTCCACAAACATCCTGATTCTTTCAGGCATTTTAGTTCAACATAATACGAAAAAAGTGAACAGTACTCATCACCAGCTAGCTACCGATAAGTCAGAGCTACTGAAGCATGTGTTTTCTAACCCGGGATTTACACCAGGCACGACTGCACCGCATCACGACTGCACCGCATCACGGCTGCGCCACGGTTTTGGTCTGTCATACTTGCGACTTCAATTCACACCAGCAGCGTTTCAGAAGCGGAGCAGTTGTTGACTTGTTTATTTCGTCGTTTTGGGTCATTTTTCCTTGATTTTTGTGCTTCTACCATGGGTAAGAAGTCTATGTAGTAATGTAGTTTCTTTTTTGTATGTTTTCATTGTGTTTAATGTTATTTCCTTCTTTATTGTGCTGTAGTCTTCAAAGTCATGGATCAAAGTTTTGGAGCTTTGTTTAATTAAAAAATACATCTCTATAATCATCTCAATATTATGAAACATACCTGTTGTCGCCAAGTATGACGTAATGTTGAATGAATGAAGTGAAATACGATCCATCGTCGACACGAGATGTTTTATTTTGAAAACTGACTGGATTCACTATGCTTTTTGTGTCGGGACTTCCTGTCTGGTTCGATCTCCTCTGCGCAGCTTGACGCGCCATCCGTCAAAAATAGACTTGCTGCGTATTCTCTGTGGAGCAGAGCGCCAAGCCGCTTCTGGGACGCTGCTGACACGCACCGCGGCGCATCTGGTGTAAACACGAGCATAGACTAGAATGGCTGCGTAACTGTCTGAGTGCCGCGGCGCAGCCGCGCCTGGTGTATATTAGGGATAAGCCTAAGCCTAATCAAACTGCTACCGCAAACCTTACAGAAGACCCAGAAACGCACAGGCAACTATTTAAAAAAAAATGAAATGGCAACAAAAATTTAGGAGTGAATGGAAGCAGGAGTGTCTAAAATATGACACATCTTAACACGTGATGTGTGCCACCAGTTTCCTCAACTAACCAAGATGTCTAGCTCACTTTTCAGTGGAAAATGAGCAACACAAGTGTAACAGTTAAGGAAGTCTGTGCTAAGCTGCATGAAGTTGTCTTTTCCGCACTGTTTTTACATGTGTTTACATTTGGGTTGCAAAAAATGGACAATGGCAACCAAATTCAGGGCCTTGGTCTATCCCTGGTTGTATTTATCTGATGGATGCCACAGACACAAAGAGAATTTCTGATTCGGATAATAAACGAAACTAAACTAACTAAACAAATAGAGGAACTACTTGGTAATAAAGCAGTGACATGCTTTGTATCATTTTGCGTTAACACTGAACTACACTGACTTCTGACTACTGTATTTGCAAATAATAATACTGTACATACTGTGTACTGGAGTGTAATATGTATATGGTTGTTTTTTTTTTGTCAGTTATTATTTTGTCCTCCGTCAGTTGGTTATATTTCTGGAGAGAATTCAGCATTTCAAATTCCAGACCAAAATAAATACTCAACCTGTTTGGCTCACACCTTCCTCCAAAAAGACACAACTCCTACTTGTCACCCCATGTGAGTGGCAAGTAGGTGTAGTTGAGAGAAATCCAACTGCAAACAAGCAGAAAGGTGAACTTTCCACACCACACAGTTTTTGATTGCACTTTCCAGGCTGTGCAGCATGATTAATTCTTGGAGGAAGGCTGGAGGCTAAAAATATTATGTCAATGTTGAAGGAAAATCATAAACGGTACGTGTTTATTTGTGATAAATGTCCTTATTTTACCCTGAAACCTGTCTTGACCTCCAATTTGAGGACCATAACTATGGCACATCCAGCCCGCTAGGTGTGAAAAGTGTGACTGACTGCAGCAGAAAAATCCCATCATGCCTTTCCCTCGACTGATTTTCAGTCATACCACACATTCTGACACAGTTTCAGGCTGGGTTGATGTCGTAGTATTTCTAGCATGGCCTCTGATGTTCACCAGGCGACCAGACCCCTGCCTCTCCCACAGCGCTTTGAAGTTCTTCTTGGGCAAAAAAGAGCAAAAAGAAAGTTGTGTGAGCCGAGAATTGAGGTCAGCGTTGGATTCTCTGAGAGTTTTCCGTGGCACTCCCTGATCTCTCGCCACCGTCTTTCTCTTCTTTCTGAATTTCAAGAAATATAATCCCCATGTGACGGAAGCGAGAGTGAGACGGGAGCAACGGCGGAGGAAGGTGAGAATCAGGAGGAAGGGAGAGTGAAGCGAGGAAAATGAAGGAAAGGGAAGGGAAAAATAAATGGGGAAAATAGTGGAGAGAAAGGGAGGCTGGGGGTTGATCGTCGCGGGGGAGAAAAAGGAAGTAGAGTGTGACGGCGGGGTTTGTGATGCTGACTCATCCGTGCTAGTGACCTTGGCGGGCAGAGGGAAGGGGAGCTGAACGGAAAATCAATGTTTTCTGCTTAACAGTGGATATGACAGAGATGTATGTGCCACACTTTACATGTTCTTAACCATGTTAGATCAAATGAAGCTTTTTAATTATGCATCCACAGCAAACTATCATATATCTATGGAATATTAATACTCAGCCCAGTCTAATTCCCAACCAAATTCCTTGGCGACTCGGCTAACAGGCTTTGTCAAATCTCACAAGAGTGTGTTGCTGTGAGGTTAATTTTCTCCTGGTTTGTCTGTCTGAAAAATATTATTTCAGTGTCAGAATGTCCGGAAGATATGTGGCTGGTGAAAAATGGGTCTAATATTGACTTTGGTGACTATGGGGCAAAAGAAGTAGCTACGGCTAATGCTACTTCACCGATCACATACTACTGCAATCTATAATTTTCAGAATGTTAGGATACATGGGATAAGCAGAGCTTTAGACATGCCATGATAAAGCATTAATAAAGATCATTACACATTTCAGCTTTAACCGGCAGATGCTGGTTAATGAGCTGACAACTTGACATTATCTAAAGAGCTGAATCAATCAAATATATCACCTTCAGGCCAGTTAAAAACAAGAGTGATATATTGGATCAATGTAATAGTGGTTGTCATTGTCTATATTTTGCTGCATTCATCATTTGAAGTTATATTACATCACTTATGTGGACAGATTTCTCTCCTCTCTAACCTAGTTTGTTCCATATTTTGAAATCTGCCAAGTCACAGTTTTTTAGGAACGCAATCATCTGTTCACAGATGTTGTTTTCAAGAGCTGAATACCTGCAATATGGCTTTTATTTAGGGGATCTCATTACACAAAGTCTGTTCAGTGGATGGTGCTAATGTTCGTGTCTCCCCACCTTGAATTTGGCCTGACGAATATATCTGGTCCAGCTATTTTGACTGTGGGTGGACGCAGCTTTTAAAGAGGCCACACTTCAGGTGCATTATGTGTGTGAAAGCAGTTGTGTTTGTGAGCGTCCGTCCTGCTAAAAGCATCCTTCAGCGAGACACTGAATCGCCCCTGGCTGCAGGCCTGACAGTTTTTTTTTTCTGATGTCTGGCCTCAGTGTGACTGGACGGGCAGACAACCAAAGTACAGCGAGAAAAGTATTTTATTTTTGCAGCCATTTTCCTGCTTCATTACGAAAAAGAGATTCAATTCAAATTGATGAAGTCGGAGAGTCTGTTTCCAACGCTCTGACCCCTGAAAAACAACTGTATCAAAACACATTTCAAAACTCCGTGAATATAAATGGATTGCTGGTGTATCATGGGAGGCTGTCAAGGTAAGGTCAGTGAGGATGCTGTGAGGTATTATTAGACAGGGTGCAAAGATGGATGTTCTATACTGGAACTCTATTCCTCTAAGGGAGAATCATTAATGCAGGGTTATTATGTCTTCATTATGAACCTTGATGAGATAAGATTTTACACTTAAAGCAGTAGATTATATGTCTGTGTGTTTCAGTAAACTTGCATCATTCTACTGGGAGACTTCATATGGAGGTTTTCTCTGCCAATGTACAACTTCCTACATATTAACTGTATATTTCTTCTCAACCAATAGAGAGCAGGAACAAAATCTGAAAAAATGTAACCTGTGCAAACAGTTGCAAATGCAAAGTTACAGAAGAAGTTACAGGCTAAGTTCCGGGGCTTTATTTCAAAATAAAGACAGAAAACAAGTCCAAAGAACAGAAGAATATTTCCTTTACATCCTTAGAAATAAAAGGTGGTAACTAGAACCAGAAAGGGTTTCAGAGGTTCCACTTCCAACCCTTTCAGAGAGTTCTACCCAGAACCTATACCTTATGAGAGGTTCTAAAGACGGGCCTTCTATGCTGTACTGGTTCTACCCAGAACCCTCCTGTCTCGAGGTTCTGTACAGAACCTTTGAATCTTTTAAGGGGGCCAAAAAGAACCCACCTAGGGCTTTCTACTAAGAATCCTTTTATGTTCCACAGGTTTAATCTAGTACCCACCTGAGGGAGTTCTACCGAGAACTGTTTTATATTCTAAGAGTTTTATCTAGAGCTCACCTAAGATGGTTCTACTGAGAACCTTTTTATTCCAAGGGTTTCATCTAGAACCCACCCAGGCGGTTCTACCAAGAACTATTTTATATTTCAAATGTTTCATCTAGAACCCACCCAGGGGTTTCTACCGAGAACCCTTTTATATCCCAAGGGTTTTATCTGGAACCCACTCAAGGGGGTTCTACTAACAATAATTTTATATTACGGTACAAAGAACTTTGATGAAACAGTTCTTCAAGGATCTCAATAATCCTTGAACTCTTTCTTCACAAAAGGGTTCTTTGTAAGAATAAGGGCTACATTAAGAACCTTTTTCACCAAAGAACCTAAGACGAACCCTTTCTTCAAAGGTTCTTCACAAGCATGTGGTTCCGGTTAGAACCTCAGCTCTTCAGGAAGAACCCTTTTGGAACCATCATATCTTAGATTTTACAGCAACTGCGTGTTTTCATTTGTAGTTGTCAGCTGATTCTTTAACCAGCACAGAGGATTATCACTGTGCCAGACTGCTGCTCATGGATTTGTTTATTTACAAAGGAACAAAAGATATGACCCCATCCAAAGCAGTAACTTTTATATCTTTGTCTCTTGTCCAAATGTCTTTGTCTCGCTAAGTGCTCGCGATAAAAAAGACTCAATGTGCCGCTAAATTCTCCGTGCAAGAGAACGCTTGGAAAAAGCAAGCTGGAATTAAGACAAATGAAACATTCCCCCTTCTTTGTCTCTTTGCAGTCTGTCTGATGGCCTGTTTAGTTGTCCCTGATTCACTTAATGACATTTATTGCGCTTGCATTGAAAAGATTTGTTATGAACCCCCCTGACTCCAACACTCAGTCTCTCCGCCAAATACCTGTTCTTCAGCTTAAGCTCAGATAAATCTAAGATACCAAGTTACCTCATTTGTGTGAGTGTGGTCTGTTTAAAATTGGGCCCATTGTGTTACAGAAATCTGTTCTTTATCTCCTCTGCTTCACTGCTTCTGTTTACACAGTGTGTTAGCATTTCAGTGTCCACCTGCTGCAGTCGTTAAAGTGTGTTCAAGTACAGCTATTAGAGTGATGTGAGATATGAGGAGACATAAAGTGTTTGACCAGTTGCAGTTTGCCTTTATTGCTTTCCTCTCTAAGGTTCAAGTTAGTAAAATCATGATTTCAGGTAGTTAAAGATGCACTATCTTTATAATAGACCATGTGTGAGAATGATGAACCAACTCTGCAGTTCTCTTCAGCTCTACAGAGCTTCTAAGGCCATGGTCAGACTGCCTGCCCAAGCCCATTTTTTGAAACATCCAGATTGTATCCAAATTGATTTTAGAAAGTCTGCATAGCAAGAAAACACATAAAATGGAATTTTTGCAAATCCACGTCACATTTGGAGGTGGTCTGAAATGCGATTCCAATTGTATATTTACAGATGCATCTCAGTCCGGCCGCTCTGGTCGCTCAAATCAAATTTCAGTGTCTTTTGCGTCACAGCAGATGAGTGTCTGAGGTGAATCAGAGCGGCTGAGCAGAATCCATGCTGCATTTACAGCAGAGCGGTATGGAGGACGGCACAGATGCTGAAATAAATTAATAACTTCTGTACAGGCAAAGCTGGAAGGAAGCTGTCGGAACAAGACAATTTATCAAATGATGTTGTACATAGTGCACGTAGTAACTGACGCCTACGTCGTTACCACAGCAACCCATACAGTATGCAGACAAGTTGGTGATGTCTGGACACACACATTCAGTCTAACCACATGCATATAACTGTGCAAGCAGTCCATCTTAAAGTGATACTCCACTTTACATGATAACCCACTCAGTATGTACTCACCATTATGCTGATGTGATGATGGGTGAAGATCTTCAGTTCACAAAACAATCCTGGAGTTTTAGGAGAAACTGGGTAGCAGCCTCATCCAGTATAATGGCAGTGAACGGTGACCACGGATAAAACGTTAAAAAAAGAACACAAAACAACGCCATGTTTTTAGCCGAAATGTCAACTGTAGCATGTAGCTGGTAGGATGTAAACATGGCGTCGATCTCGTGAGACTTCGTATATATCTTAATGGACGCACGTGTGGAAGTCTCGCGAGTGAGTACATACTGAGTGGGTTATCATGTAAAGTGGAGTAACCTTTTAAAGATCTGATTTGAGTAACCAATCTAATTTGCCTGCCTCTTGCATCCTTTTATTTAGATTGGTGACACTTTATTTGAAGGAGTGTGTATAAGACTGTCATTACACTGTCATAACATGTCATGACACCTGACAACTTGAGGGAGTCTTTATAAATGTTTATGACTGCTGTCATTTGGTCAATTATGACACTTTTAATGCAAAGTTGACATTGTTTGACACGTCTTTGTTATGACAACTTGACATGATCAAACTTAAAGAAACAGTTTAGCTTTATGTTTTAACATTACATTAAACTGTTATATGTGGTCGAGAGACCGTTATAAGTGTGTCATGAATATTTTTCTTGACCTCAAATAAAGTGGTACCATTTGTACTTGTCATAAAGATGCCATTAAAAGTTATGTAGGTTTGTTTAATGCCAATTTGTCATAACAAAGACATCTCAAACAATATCATGTTTGCATTAAAACTTAAATAATTGACCGGATGTCACTTAGTCACAGTCATAAACATTCATAAAGACATCTTAATGTTTGTGACAGGTGTCATGACATGGACATGACATGGTTATAACAGTGTAATGACGCCCTATCAAATGAAGTGTTAGATTTCAGTTTTTAGATTTTATAGCTTAGAACTATAAAATCGCAGAAAAACACACAAACACACGCACACACATATGCTGTCACATAAAAACACTCATAATCACACTTTCCGCTGCCTGGTTAGCTGCGGTCGATTTCTCTTTGCTCCCCGGGTCGGAGCTGGTCAGCATCACCAGCGCCCGCTCAGACCTCCTGACAGGCTCGATGTCTGAGAGCCAGCGGCCGTGTGTGACTCACGGCCGGCGAGATGCATCCGACCACCCGGCTCTGCGTACATACCAACACACAGCCGCTGCACTCTGTATGAATCAGTACGTTAATGCATGTGACAGGAGCAGCTCACTCGGAAAATTAACCTTTATTCCTCTGGGTTGAGCAGGGGGGGAACGCCGGTCGGTGGCAGACTGCGTTAACCCTGGGAGGAGCAGCTTGCGTGTGCCAGGTTTTAGGAGGCTAACTGGACCTGGGAGGTGTCAGATGGGGGAGTGAACTGATGTCAGAGTGGCTTAGTTCTCTCAGCTGGCTCGTGATAAAAGCCTGGCGGGGAACTCTAGTTTGGACACCAGACTGTAACTGTTTATATCTTACAGTCAGAGTGAAAAGTCACTATTTATATCCGGGGTAGTTTCTGTACTGTGGTAGATCCTTATGGCAGCACTTTTTAAAGCATATTTGTATTAAATGCTTCTTTTAATGTTCATTTACAGTAACAGTGTGCAGCTGAAAACGTGGCTCTGTACTCCAGCACATTATATCTTAAATAAAATTGTAACAATGAGTTAAAGTGGTGACTTTCAGCTTTAATTTGAGAATGTTTACATCCCCATCAGCTCAGCAGTTTAACCCCGTCTCTTGCTGCATTGCTTACAAATTGGGGCAGACTGTAAAAAAAAAAGTCCTAACTGTTAACATAATGTGGATGCAAACACCCTCATATTAAAGCTGAAAGTCACCACTTAAAACTCATTGTTTCATTTCAAACCCAATGTGCTACTGTAGAGCAGTGGTTCTCAACCTTTTTGAGTTGCAATTAAGTTAATGTTCGCCACCCCCGCAAAAAATGTATATAAGTCAGGGTGATATTTCCGAAGCTCGAGAAAAAGCTCGGGGTTCTGTTGGAAATGCCACCTTGTGTTCCTCAGTGTGATGGTGCTGCCTTTTTCTCCAAATCTAAAATATGGCCCTCATTTCTCATCACACTGGACTGAGTGGTTTGTTATTTAATGTGACAAAAAGCAAAATGTACTTTTTGTTAGTCTTCATATCTGTTCAGAAAATGCTTTCTTTTAATGTTGGTTATTGCCATTTCTGTTCTGGTGTCTGGAGGCCAGCTGTATCTTGAGTGATTGATTGATTGATTTTATGTTGAAAGTCACTGAGTGGCTGAGAGAGATGCTTCCTGGTTATTTCGTGCTGCTTGCCACAGTTATTTTATTTTATTTTCCAGAAACATCTTACCCCCAGGTTGAGAACCAGTGAGAGTCCAGAGCCAGAGAAGCCAATTGAGCCAAAAGTTCAAATTCTTAGATCACACTGTAATACACACGTTTCAGGCTATTCATATATACAGAGTTTTCATCCTAACTAATCCTAATTGATTCATGAATCACAATTAATCCATCTCTCTTTTTGTATCAATTTACCAAAATCTTACAATCGAGAATCTAAAATTGGAGACTGTTTAAAATGTTTGATTGATTACCTCTCAGTTTTTTAATAATTAATAATAGTCGATAGTTGAACAGACTTTGGTGGATCCTGAAATTTAACAGTCTGACCTGGCAACCCCTTCCTGGACACTTTTTTTTTTTTTCGTTTGCTTTGTTTTATGTAACTAGAAATTATCTAATTAAGACCATACCATCATATAGAGAAAATCTATGGACAAACAGAGGAAGAAACATTTTATTGTCACATACAATCATACATACACTACAATAGAGAAATCTGACATCTGCATTGAAGCCATCCCCGAAGAGCAGGAGTCAGCATGGAGGTGCTTGGGGACCGGCTCCAGCTCTAAACCAGTGCTTTGTTCAGGTGGGCGCTGACAAGAGAATTAACCTAACATACGTGTCTTTGATGGTTGGGGAAACCGACCCGGAAGAAACCCCTTGAGACACAGGAAGAACATGCAAACTCCACATAGAGAGGCTGTGCACCAGCCAGGATTTAAACCCAGGACTTTCTTGGTGTGAGGTGCTACACAAACAAAAGACCTCAGAGTTTGAGAGCTGAACACCTATGATTAAAGTAAAAAATACTCAAAGAATCTCCTCATCAAGTTGTTTCTTTTCACAAAGTCCTTAAAGTTGTAGTTTTTGCAAAGTGGAAAAAGTTCAGTAAGAATATTTAACCAGTTTGCAAATGAACTGAGCATCTTTTCAAGTATTTTCCAAAACAGTTTGATATTTCTTTCATGTTTCAAGATACAGAGAAAAGTTGAACTGTTGGGAACAGTTTGAAGTATTCTCCTCAGACGTACACTTAAACTGGTGTTTTACTTTTACTGCGCCGAAACCAAAAGCAGACGCTGTTCGGAAATACAGTATTCATGAGAGCCGTGAGCCTCTCAGTGTTTGTGCTGCAAATGGAGGTTTTCCCTGAAAGCTAACAGCGCACAGCAGCTTAAGTCAACTGTGACGCTGACGTTCAGTGTGACTTCAGTTGTTCTGAATAAAGCAAAGATGCTCTGAACCTGTTGACTCAAAGTTAAATCTCTTTGATGTGACGCTATGCTGCTGCAGCTGCTGCTGCTCCTCAAGTGTTTCCCCTCAAGGGGCGACAAAAAAGAAGAAACTAATTAATCAACCCTCTTCATGTCACATGACTCGATATACTATCTCTTTTTTTTCACCCCAGCTGGAATCATCAGTAATTAGCAGCTTTACCAGTAGCATACCATCACTGCTTATGTTTGAATTAGGCTCTTTCTTATTTGCAATCTCCTCATCACGTCTTCTTACTCTCATTAGGTCCCTCTGCTAACCCACAGCTCACTTTGACAAGCACAGAATACACATGACAGCCTTCCAACTTCTGTTTCTTTTCTTTTTTTTAAATGTATCTTAATGTCAAAGTTGAAGTAAATAAGAGTATTTGATGCCACTGTGAATGTTAGAATGACATGAAAATGTGAACCAGAGGTGGAACAAAATTTCAAGGCAACCTACTGAAAATTTCAAGAACCCAAATAATGACGAATCAGGTTCACAGCTCACTGTGAACAAAAAAGATTATAGGTCAGCAAAACTGATGAGTTTTATCATTTTTCTTAGTTTTCTTTTACAGTGAAATCCTAGGGGGAGCAGGGAGGACACGACCCCCCCCAATCCTGGGAAAAATATGACACCCCCCCCCCCCCCCCCCCCCCCCCCCCAATATATCACTGAATGCACAGCTATGTAATTCAATAATATTAATAATAAAACAATGAGATATGTCAATAAAAACCAATTCTCATTTGCAATGATGATCTGGTCAAGAAGCAGCAACAGAAGGCATGTTTAAACAAGAAAACAAAACCTGGTTGTAAAAAGGCATATTGGATATTACTGAAACTGTGTTGCAGGGAAGTCAGGGCGGTGTTCAGGGAGGGATGAGATGTGTACAAGATAGTGTCATCAGCATAGAAATGGATGCAAGAGCTGCCTGCAGCATGAGCAGCTTTGTTTATGTCGATCTTAAATAGTGTTTGGCAGGGACAGCGGATCAAACAGGAAACCCTCAGCTCTCACAGACTGCAAAGTTTTATTTGACTTTTTCATCATTTAATTGTTATTATGGTTGTTATCTTATGTAGTATATACTTTAAGCCTACATAAATGTGAATTTGGGGCAGTGCTGTAAAAGAGCTTAATGCTTAGTCAATTTTCCCATAAAAAGCAATGAGAATTTTTTTTTTTCACAGCAGAAATTATTTATCCTAATCTGGAATAGTTTCTTATATCTGCATTAACTGGTTAATGAATAGCCCTCATGAAACCTTGTGGGTCTCACTGGTGCTGTGTGTTAAGTCATGACTTGACTCTGAACACCACCCCCTTCAAGCAATAATTACACTTATTGAATATAAAATATGGTAATTTTCATGATTCATGGTTAAGACTCGGCTCAAAGTGTTGGAAATCAATGTTTCAATTTCATGCCATTTTAAATTCATGTGTTTTTCTATCTGTAACTTTGAGCACTGCAGGGCGGGCTGAACACTGCTGTTGAGTCCTGTGGTCAAAGAAACGGACTGAAAATCATGTCATCAGGGAATTTCGCTATCCACTGTTCACAGTATTAACATGGCTGTGGAGGTGCTGATTGTACTGGAATACAGAGTCACATTCATTATAAAAACCACAGGTTGTATTGTAAAATAAATCTGGGGTAGGCAGTTTTTGGCATCATTGGGCAAAAGTTCCATAATAACCTTTAAGCATACTGGAATTCAAGTGGTCTGAGAGAAAATTAGACTTCTGCTCCAGCTCTTTGCTCTGTTTTCAGGCTTTAGAAAATCTAGCCCATGATAGGAGAGTTTGGCCAATCACAGGCCAGTAAGATAGAAGATTGTTGAGCCTTATTCCCAAAAACATCAGTATTTGGCATTATACTTATAACCTTATACTGAGGCTGTGAGTCCTCTGCAGCGGCCGTGGGTTCGACTCCTGCCTGTAGCCCTTTGCTGCTCTCTCCCCTGTCATATCTTCAGCTGCCCTGTCATTAAAGGCATAAAAAGCCCCAAATATATATAAAAATTGTCCAGGCTTAGTTACTGCTCCTTTAAACAAAATATTATAAGCAGTGGAAATACTATTTAACATAACATTGCCATTATTCTGCTTAAAGCTACTATAAGGAACTGTCATATTTTCTTGATTTTGGAGACCCCTGTGGACAAAAGCAGTAGTGTTTCCACTGGCATAAAATAAAAAAGCCACAAAAAAGCAAATAAAAATCTCCTCCTGCTTCTTTTTAACTGGATAATGTATGGCTCCCTGTATTTGTGTTTCATCTGATTTCAAAGAGAATCCAACCCGGTGGCAGAAATGAACAATAACTATATTGAAATACCCAGTCTTCTTGCAACAGTCTTATTTGCTCATGTGCAATTTTAAGTCATAAAGAGCCATCAGAATGAAATTGAGACAGTTTCATAACCAGTTAAAAACTATTCATAGTAGCTTTAATTTCAGGTCTGAATCTAAAGGTAATGTTGTCCAAAACTTGTCAGTGTTTATTTAAAAATGAATGAAAAAATCAAGTTTTAAAAATACAATTTGCAGCACAAACAATTTAAAGACTAACTGCTTGATCAGCAGCTCATTTGCATTTTCTAAAACTTTTTTTCTCTCCACTTTCTATCACAGGAAGCGTTTACTATTAACGTCTCAATAAGACCTCACTTACTTTAAACTGCGTTAAAGGTGTAGTTAGCGATGTGGGAGAAAACGAGTAGAGAGGTTGTTGATATTTGAAAGGTAAACGAATACAGACCCACCCCTCCCTTCATACTCCACCCCGAGCTGCACCCCCGAAGTTCATGGACGCGCATTGTCATGGAAACGACCGTAGAAACTAAAGCAGCAGTAAAGCAGCTGAAATAGCCGAGTTGTGAGTTAGCACACTGCTAAGCTGCAAAGCTAAGGTTAGATGACCCGTCAGACAACTGTACCCACAACTTGACTGCTATTATAAATAGATAACATCATAACAACAGTACATTTTGGCAGATTAGACGATATGATGAATGCCTGATGGCTGTTACGTTACTGTAATGTGAAGCACCGCAAAGATAATGTTGCTCACCTGTCCAGCAGAAAGACGTCGACCTCCGCCGTACGTTTTTAATCCGTTTTATTCCATGTTTTTTTATTTTTTTTATTTATGCTCCTCCAACCGTTTTCTCTTGGGCTGCACCTGATATACCGTCTCTCTCTCTTACTCCAACTGCGCACGCTACGCGACCTACTCCTCCCCCTCCCCCCTGTGTCTGATCTGTGCACGAGTATGAACCGGCCCCTGGGCGTGAGGGGGTGGACCAATGTTTTGGTGTCTCGGCCCGAGACACATATTTACCTGCTGAAATTCAGAGCCTAGGCTGTGTATTGAAACCAGGTTTTTTTTTCAGCATGCTCTCAGAGGTGACGGCTTGTGGATAGTGAGGAGAAATACGGTGATTTTGACTAAATGTGCGTAGGATTAAGATCGCTAACTATGCCTTTAATCAGCATCTCTCGCAAGATGACAACATGTTTTTAGCACATGACATTTCAGTAAAAAATGGTTTAAAACTGAAAATTCTAGTGTAATGTGAAAAGAACATTGCATATGCCAACACACAGTATATGATTTCCATTGACAGTGTTGTTATTGAACACTGCTGCTGTCATCTCCATCAACAGCTTCTGCTCAGTCAACTGTGGGCTTTTATTCTGCTCTTTTAGCCTGCGGGACGTGTTTCTTTGTAGCACTGTAGATATGGATTTAGCAGATATCGCCTCTCATTGTCTTGGAGGACAAAAACTGGCATTGATGTCTGAACTGTGCACCGCCCTGATAGCAAAGCTGCCAATTCACTCTCATAATCACTCTGATAATAGAAAGAGCAATTCTCCTCTTCAGCATGACCCTCGGGCCGCTATTGATTCTATCGTTTTTACCTCCGGGGAGTCAGCGAGGTGACACGACTTCAGCAATGTCACGCCAGCTGTCTGTGTTATTGTATGTGAAGTGTTAGCGCTGAGTCACTGATAATCCAAATGTCTATGGAAGGACTGACCTTTGCGCGTTTGTTTCCACTTTTCTTTTTACATTCATATAAAGTCAATTCCCATCAGCGGTGTGTTCCCTGGCAGCCTGGCAGCCTTCAGGGCAGCGAGGTTGTATTAAATTTCTGACAGGGGGTCATCTTCCTCGCCCTCAGTCGTGACCCTTTCACCATGACTGAATAAATTACTGCCCCACCCTGCACCATCTGCATCAATATGTCCTACTGCTCAGCATGACAAAGCATTTCCAAGGACTAAAATGCCAAACAAAAAAGACACAATGATTAGGAGGGAGATAGAGTGTTCACTTCCATACTTAATACCAAGATTGTACAATATGTACGTAAAATTTTCAACTTAGAACACAAGAAAACAATGTACTTTCCCTTTTTTTCATGTAATGTGTGCCGACAAACATCAAACTGTCAACCATCTGTCACCATTAGTTTCACTTGTATCACTGAAAATATTAAATCAATAAAATGTATTTCTCTTTCATTTTGATCCATGAATTTTTTCATTGTTTAATGTGCAGCAGTCATCCTAGAAACAAACAGCAGGCATTAAGGCGTGCTCGTACAATAGAGGTTATCACAGGATGGTGTTCTTGATTGTCTGCACTTAAATTGACCAAAAATTGTGGTGCAAAATGTCCCATGTTTCACGATCAGTCACCGGTGGTCTGCAGTGTCGAAGTCATCTTCTAGTATCAGCTAAGCTCGCTTGGAACCTCAACCGAGGTGATAAGAAAAAATAACAGGTAGCCTACTATCCATAATGGAGGACCAAAAAAGAGCCAGTCAGTCGAGTCAAACTGTAGCAGGCAGTGGAAATGGAGCTTAAGTGACAAACTTAACAGGTGACTTCAGATTTTGTTGTGGTGATGTTACTGCTGAGCCAATAGTTTAAGAGTCATGATTACTCATTTCCCATGAGTCACTAGTCTTCTTTGATTTGCGCTGACAAAAAGAACAAGTGGATTGTTTACTGGGCACAAGGCATGGCCCTGATGTGCTTACACACTGTTTTTTTTTTCTGATGTTCAGATGGTAGTTTGAGTCCTAGTTAAAATGCTGAACACTAAGCATCATCATCACCCAGTCCGACAACTTCCCGTCAACCTCCCGTGTCCATCCCTGTAATTTTTCACAACTTCTCTTCCTTTGAACAGCTCCTTGCGTCTCAGAACTACGACAGTCTCAACACACGTTCCTAATTCCTGAGTCTGTTTGATGAAGTCGTTTGATTTTCCAGTCTTGTCAAGGTGTTTAGCAATGTGTGTGTGTGTGTGTGTGTGTGTGTGTGTGTGTGTGTGTGTGTGTGTGTTTTGGAGGGGAGGGTATGTTAAATTCGCACCTTAATGTTATTTTGGATCATCTTCAGTGATTCATTAAAAGAGCTATGTGAGCAGGCTAATTTCATGCCTCTCTCCTTCGCTGCCAGTGACACATTTAACCGTCCCTGAAATCGAGGCACTTGCCATCCAATTCACATCTGCAAACTAATTAGAGCTCCATTGTGTCAGCTGGCCTCTTTTCCGTGTCTGTTTTCTTTTTTTCCCCCCAGATTTGCTCTCCTCTCAGAGGCTTGGCATCTTACAGAGGACATATTTGCTCAGTTCCATAAACTGGCCTTCAGTGATCGAGTTTCCCCTTTTGTTTATAGCTGTTCACACAGGATGCACATACTGTTTAACTGAGCAAATGCTACCGGCAAAGACCCAACTCCTCAGACTGTGGGAGCATGCAACCTCGCATATCAAAATATAAGCAGGGCCCCTGTCCTTTGCAACTTGCACTATAGCAATTTGTTGAATTATTTTCATGTGGGTAAGAATAGCACAGGAGAAAGCCCTCCTGAAGCACAGGGGAGCGATATGGAGTCAGTCACATAAAGGGAGTATCTAACCTGTGACCCCCTTCACCAGTAATAATGGTTCGACCTGGTTTCTCGGATGCCCGCTGACGCTCTTTAGGCGGAACGCTCCAGGAAGCTTCATAAAGCTTTTTAGCAGTCAGCAGAAGTTCACACTCCCACACACAGCAGCCTGGCAGCCTTTTTTTTTTCCTGAACACCCACATCTCCCAAGCCTCCGTACCTTCACAAAGGTTCACAGTGAGCAGAGTAACTTAACCGACGCAGCTTCAAGACCTTCAGCTGTAGCAACGGGCTCCTCTATTCATGTTTGGTGGGGAAGAAAAGCAGCCCGGGTTTCAAAGAGCCACAGAGAAAGGGCAAATAGCTATGATCTATTACAAAGTTCCTTTCTAAATTGCTTGTTGTGCAAAAACCCTTTTCTGCTGTCACACAATTCAGCCTTTAAAGTATTGATCTGCTGCACCCCTGCGATAAATTGGAATGCTTTCACACTGCACAGTGTCAGTGGCTTCACCTGTCTAATATACTTGTTTCTTTTCTTTCCTTTTTGGCTGCCCAAAGATAGCCAAGAGATACTGAATAATCTTGTCTGAGCAAAATTTTTAACTGTATTACAGGCTGCATTTTTGCTCCATACAAAAGGAATTTGGAAAAACTCACATGTAGCATTTGAAAGGAGTGACTCATTCGTCTTTTTGTTGTTGTTGTTGTTAAAGGAGCAATATGTAAGACCCAATAGCGCAATATATTGAAACGTAACCCCTGTATATATGTATCATATCACCAGATTCTTGCTCACCCCTAATTAACATGCATGTTTCATTTTAAAGAACCAGTGTGTAAGATTTATTGGCACAGCAAGCTTGCAGATTGCAGACACCTAGCCTCACTCTACATCACCAAGCTTTTCGGAGCACACACCATACTTTAAAATTTCAGACTGTCTTCATTGCAAATCCCACTCTCTCATAACAAATAACTTTGCAAAACATAAATGCTCCAGGCAAACTTTGTGTGTGTTTGGGTGTGTGGGTGTCCAAAAAATGCATGTGGACTTCACCACACGCACTACCGAGGCATAAAAACCCAGACCGGAGCCCACTGTGGACAGCACATTCAGCCTTTGAAGGCTTAGAGTCAGGATTGTTGAACTGAGTCCCCGAAGTCATCACCTGAGCTCCGGAGTTGGCAGAATAGTGCTATGACTCAGCACTGACGGGATATACACAAAAGTCTCCAGCTACAGTAATCTCAAAACACCACAAAAATATCCTGGGGGGATTCCACCCTAAACTGCACTTAAACTCCCAATTGAAGCACTCAAATCTGTGGAGAAATAAAGAAGGGTTCCACAGCGCTGCCGAGGTGACAGAACATCTGCATTTGACGTTTTGGGAATGAGAGCGGGCTGGAAAGACTTACTGGAGGGACTGTGCACTTCCTCGTTTTTCGATGATAGGGGTGGATGCCCCAACTTTCTAGTTTCCCTCAATTTGTTTGGAGTATGAATTCGACAAGTGGCCAATTCTATATAGCTCCTTCAAGACAATAAATGCAGCTATTTAAGTCTGGGTTTTACTAACTAATTCCAACTTGGGGTGATAAGATCAAGCAATTACCTGCACCAATTTGACCTATTCTCTGATTATAAATGCACCACAGGAATTTGGAAAATCAGCGGTGGGGCCCTTTGCCACAGTTTAAATGTGGCTCCTCTGTATGAGTTTACCTGTAAGTCTGCACCTTTGTCATTTTATGTCGTGCTCCTGTTGCTCTGTCCAGAGCAGTGAAGGAGGAATTTCCCCGAGACAGATGGCGGGTGACGTAGCCACAATCTTATCACCAGTGTCAGGCTGTGTTGTGTGCTCTCCACCCCCCACTTTGACCACCCTCCACGGGCCCACATGTCCCTCTATCCTGGCAGTTCACCGATATCAGGCTAAATAGCACGAGCTATTAATCCACAGAACCCTACAATATCGCGAGTGCACGCATTTTCCGCATGGCTTGACCCAGTAGGAGTCAAACCACAGAAACCTTGGCAGTGTTTGGGAAGAAGGGCTGTTCAGGACACTCGGCATATGACGACCAGCAGGACATGAGGTTTGGCCTGTTCAAACTGGACAAAGGGACTGCTTATAATGACCCATGTGGAGAAACATATAGAAACTAACTACCTGTAATACAGGATTATGACTTGGAAGAGCAACAAGGGTGTGAATGCATCAGTGATTAAATAATTGATTGACTGATTGATTTGTTCATTCAGAGCAAAATATCTTTGGGATTCAATGTAGACTGAAGACAAACATTACAGAAGTTGTCAGTCTTAAAGATTCACAGTCCTGCTGGCTTTTGTTCTTGCCAACAAATCAGAGAATGATTTACGCCCGGGAGGTCAGGTGACTGCTGCTAACACCAATCAACTGGTCAGATGGAAAACCAGCAGTCTTTTCTGTAGATTATAGAGGAGGAGATTATAGAGGAGGAGATTTATTAAGAAAGGCAAAAAAGATTTTAACATTTTCAGAAGTGGGTGTTGTTTCATCATGGTTTCATCGAAGGCTCCAAACTTTAAAGGTGCCCTTATATGAGCAGTGGTCTGCTACATCCGCAGTGTCCTCCTTCGAAATATCTATTCCGCACCGAATAGCTGTTTTTGTTTGCCTGTTTCACGTTACTGCTGAATGTTTGCTGAATGAGTAAGTGTCTGTTTATGACTCATAAGAAATCATTATTACTCTTATAGAAGGAGCAGATGTTTTTAATGCTTAAATTGGGAAAAATGTGAATGGAGTCTGGCAGGCAGTGAGACAGGCAGTCACTGAACTCCAGAGTGTGTATTTTCAGAGCATTCAGAGTATTTGTTTTCAGGATTACGGGCTTAACTTTACATTGACGGACATGTGACAGTTATAAACAGCTGATCAACTTACAGTGAAGGACTTGTCGTCACTTATTCTCGTCTATTTACAATGTTGTGCTTGTCTTGAGCTCCAGCAGCATTCCTGCAGCCTGCCAGAGCTTCCTCGTGTCTGGGGAGGAGGGGCCGGCTGTAAACAACTCACTTCAACCATAGACTGTATATTAAATAGGGATTCAACCTATTTAATGTACCATCTATGGCTCCAGCTCACTATTTAGACTGCAGTACCCTTTTTGAGATGCTAAATAGCTAAAAAATACAGTAGGCCTATTTAAATACAGTATTTACACACAGTAATACAGTATTTGATGACTCATCTTGAACTCAGGGGCGTATTTATTTAATTTCGTTGATAATGTTAGAATAAGCAACATCGTAGCAGCTCTGTTTTTAGGTTATTAATCCTCCAGACCTCATAACAATCCTAGAAACACCGAAGATAAAGGCACCAACCTTGGCGTAACCTTGAGTGAAATCTCAAAGCCTCCAGACCCTCCCAAACCTTTCTAATCCACAACAGCACCACAAACACCTCTTGATGTATACAAGTGTGCAGGGTGAAGATACACACACCTGCAGAGACAGTTTGCAGCAGACAGAAGAAGTGTTGTGATTAATGATCCGGCAGACCACATGGAGCAACACAGTTTAATGGACCTACAGCAGCTCAGCCTGCAGTGGACATAATTGATGAGGCTTTTTGTTTGTTTTTCATGGAGAGCGTCTCTCTGTGTGTCTGTGTCTGCATGTGTGTGTGGGTGCACGGTGAAACTTAATGGGAATCACTCTTGATCCTCTAAGTGTTTGTTGATGACAGCATAATTTAAACCGAGGGGCGGATGCTCGTTTTATGCCAAGGTGACATATTGAACAGGGCGGCCATCTTGGATGCCGGTCAGGAAGGTGCAGTGAAGGTCAGCTGTTGCCTTTTGCCCTCGCCAGAGAATCACACATTGTTCTCATTGGGCAGGACAGCCTAGCATGATGTATCCGAGAGCCAAGTGGAAAATTAGTGGTTATCTAAGCAGGGAAGACGTCACAAGGGTTATTTTAGGCATCAGTGGTTCCTTTATGCAATCAGCTACCTTTGCATGGAGAGAGGCTTCCATTGCCCCATGGCACAAAATTCACTTACATTTATACAAAAAATTGTAGTGAAGGCAAATAATATATTGCAGCAGGAAATGATGCTTTTAAACCAATTTTTGTTCATCTCTACTAGTTAAAATTGAAGCTAGCTAGGCTTTAGCCATGCTAGCACTTTGAAGATCATGAATGCTGTCCTAAAAAATTAGAACATTTACTTTCTAAATAAATTTTCTCGTTAATTTGACTTAAGTTTTGTGTTTGTCATGGAGTAGGAGGAGTAATTAAAGAGTAAGAGAAGTAATTTCAGGCGTCTAAGGGAGACAGCCTAAAAGTCCAGCTCATGTTCTGAATAGATCATGTTAGGTGACACAAAAGATCAACAACTGTGTTAGAAAATATCTGGTTCTGTGATACGAAGTCACACAAACTTGTGAAGTTCATCTAAAAACTGACCCATACAACTGTGGTGCAGCATTTTCTTCCCAATTTCAACAATAAAGCTTTCTGAATTTTCTCCAGCACTAATTTGTCTATGACTGCCACCTGCTCCAGAACAGTAGCAGCTATAGCTTATGGGTATTGTAGTCTGACTCACTGAGTGGATACTGTGGGTATTAGCCTGCTATTGCAACTGGCTGGACACAGCAACCTCTGAGCTAGCAACCATCATGATGAAAATCACTTGGTCGCCAACAGCTGTTACTTTTTCTTTTGCAGGAATTTAAACATTTTACTGCTCATGCAAGTGCAAATGTTCCATCAAAACAAGTTCTCCCCGACACTATTTTGCAGGGACACATCCTGGGCTTTGCGCTGCTCGAGACAATTGTGATTGGTTCAAAGAAAAACAAACAAGGCCGTGCTGTATGCTGGAGATACGAAGATGGGTCTGGCCACGTGAGACTATAGGTATTTGTGTTTAAATTAGGGATGATAACAATTAATTGATGATTGATTAATCGGTTGTTAAAAATTTGATCAAAATTCAAAATTTTAATTGATCTACTACCAAATAAAGATCTGAAATATAACTGATTATTTTTATGAGCATGCTCCACATTTTATCTGATATTCAAATATGTGTGTTTAGTCTGTACGTCTTTGCATCTTTATATGTTTCATAGGCTTTATAATGCTGTCAAAGAATATGCATTATGTTGCTGTGGTAATTCTGCTTTGATTAAGGGGCAAACAAGTTTTTTTTAATACTGATTAACTGATTGTTTATGTTACTGATAACTGATTACGGAAAGTGCTTACAAAATGTCCCACTGTGGCTCGGTGGGTAGAGCAGATCGTCCACTGGTCAGAATATCGGCGGTTCGATCCCCGGCTCCCTTGAGTCTGGCATGCTGATGTGTCCTTAGGCAAGATACTGAACCCCACATTGCCCCTGAAGGCATGGCCTTCGACGTGTGAGTGAGTGTGTAAATGAGTCGGAGTCAGAGCAAAAGCAACTTACATGGCACTTAGTGAGTGAATGTGTGTGATTGTTTGAAATACAGTCATGTAGTGTAAAAGCGCTCTGAGTGTTCAAAGACTAGAAATGCAAGTGAATTTACCATAAATTGTATCTTAAAAGGTCCAGGGTAAAATTCTACTGGAACGAGCAGCTCCTCCCACTTCATAAATTCCTCTACTACAGATTCCTATTATGCTACCCTGCACTCTGTTGTTCCCTGCCTCTACAACTAGTGCTAACTCAACCAGTCAGATCATTTCTGCCATCAGAGCCGCCTTAACAATGTTTATGTTGCTAAAAATCCAAGTGTCTAAGTCCCTGTAGCTCTGTAAGGAGAATCCTGCTGAGAGCCTTTTAGTAACTTTCACACTTCAGTGGCTGAGCTGATTAACTATGTTGTGCGTGTTTTTATATATTTATATTTTCACTTAGCCCTGAAACTTATGATAAAACAACTTCTGCATTTGATCTGTTCAACTCTCCCGACCCGAACTAAACGCCGTTGTTTGATGTTAAATCGCCGTAAACGGACAGCGGAGGTCGGCACAGCGGTGTTGCGTAATGTAGGTGCAAACATTCAGGCCAAACAGATGACTCATTTCCTCACAGCACAGTCACTGCAGAGGTAGAGAGGGAGCCCATCTGTGCAGTGCATGTGTGTGCGACTAATGTGCTGCTGTGTGTGCCTCTGGACACAGTGTGTTTTTGAATGAATGAGTTCATGTTGGAATGTATGTTAGTGTGTCCTGTTGAATTTGGCAACATGTGCTGTCATATTTACCTGGACTATATGCTGTGTGTGTGTGTCCAGGGGAATTATGTCCCTGAGGCTTGTTTATGAGTGTTACTTGCATACACACATTTTTATAGCCATCATTTTTGGTTGACAGGCATATGTTTATGAGTGTATGTTTCATCATCATGAACAGAGCAATAAGTTCATTTTTTCAGCCCGACAGCACAAACTGCCCCCAGTGCATCTGCAGGGGTTGTTAAGGTTGTTGAGCGACAACAGTGACTCAGTCATTTCTTGGCCGTGCGCTTAAAAAACTCACTTCACGACCCAACCCGTGTAGGAGAAAACAAACTCTGCAGTTTCTGCCGCTCCTGCAGCGGTCATTGATAACTTCACGCCCCTCCGTGTGTGTCACAGCAGCAGGCAGCGTCTCCCTGCATCAGGATCCTCCCGGCGGCTCAGCAGGCCACAACACATCACTGATTTCTTTCTGCAGTTCGCTCAGACAGCTCTGCCACTGCCAATACTGTATGTGTATGTGTATGTGTATGTGTATGTGTGTGGGTGTGTGTATGTGTGTGTGCACATCAAGTGTACAGCTGCTGACCCCTGCAGAAAGTTCTGGATGTTTCTGGGCTGACTGACCTGCTGTCCTGGCCACTTCCTCCATCTGTGTACTTGCACAAAGTCATAGTAAAGACAAACTAAAATTACTAATTATCACAGTGAAAAAAGAAAATGACAGAATTAAACAGCCTTAAAAATTGCCAGCATCTCTACTAAAATTGCACTTTTGACGTTACTGTCCTGCAATGCTTCGATGCCAAAAATGAAGGGGTGCCTGAAAGTAGTTTTAAGGATTGTGGCTCATCATTAACCAATGTTTTTGTTTGGTGTACATCAATCTTTGTATCAGTTCTTGCCACAGTAGTGCACTACCAACATTAGAATGCTTTATGGAAATAATTATTAGCAGATACAGTATTATGAAATTGTGACAAAGTGCAAGTTTATTTGCACTTGTCTCTGTAATTTATCTCTTTTGTGGCACTACAGGATGAAACAACACCCACATCCTTTAATCTGTTCTCATCGGTGTTGAGAAAGTTATTGAAATTCTGTAATCAATTACTTTACTGATTACTGCATATAAAAGTAATTACTTACTTGGGAAGGTAACTTTTGCATCACTTAGAATGCAGACATAGCTGTATATGTAGTGTAGCTATACTTATGTAGTGACAACCGTCAGATTTTTATCTATCATTGCAACCATTATCAGTGAAAGGACTTTAATACTCCCAACCATCAGGGGGCAGCAGCATGCTTTCCATTGTGAAAGATGCACTTTTATTGCCTAGTTTAGACAGAGGGATTTGGTAAAAGAAGAGAATCACAGACATGTTGAATATACATATTAACCAAGTGTTGCTACAGTAGTTAATTATATGATGAACAGTTCATGATGAAAAGCAAACTTACATTGTCTGAACTGTCTTGTGCCACTGTAAAGTGGGTAAATGTTAGATCATGGATTGTGTAATAGGTTGCATTTATCTGTTATCCTCTGCAGTTGTCCACAAGTTTCAGGTGAGACCAAAGTAACGAGTAAGCAGCCCTTTTAAATTTAAGTAATTAAAATTGCATTAGTAATTTGAAAAAGTAATTAGTTACATGTCTGTTTTTAACCAAAAGTAGTGGAGTTACAACACTGGTTATCATGCTGCTGACCAATTCATCAAAACTACAAGCAAGTTTCCATAGCACGTTCAAGACCACTGTTATGACTGTTTATATTTAAAGACTGCTTTGCAGCCAGATACACTATGTCACTATGACTTCAATAAACAGAAACATACTAGACATGCAGTATATGAACAGTAAAATCGAAAGCTGACTGATGTAAGCTGGCAGTGTGAGTCATACCAGGCTATTTGCGCGTCCGTGAGATTTTTTTTTTCTTCACAAAAACTAATTCTACAGGAGAAGGGACTGACGTAGTTCTGCTACATGCCAGAGATCTACAGTAACACAATTCCCAAACAGTGCCTCATCCATTAATTGTCTGAGATAGTGACTCATATCAAACCTGTATGAAAGCCTGGCAGCAGTGCCTGGAGCTCCATTACTTTTTAATGTACAGTGGTTGCTCTCGTATTGCCAATCTACAAGTCACACTACTAATGGTAGACCATTCATGCTTGTTTTTTTTTGCTTCTCATTGAATATCAGAAACATTTAAGTGAATCTTTAAATTGTTTGTGCAGATTGCTGAGAAAAGAAACCTCCAAAATTCATTTGAAGCAATAAAGATATGATGTTAAAGGGAAAAAAAGCAGTTTTATTTATAATAAAGGGCCAAAAATAAAAGAAGCAGTTAGACAATCAGTCAAAAAAAACAAACACTTTCATCAAATGCATTTGGAGGAGAGAAGGCAGTGATTCAAATTTTGTTTGAAGATTAGTTTGTAATTATTACTTTGACCTACAATAGTAACTGTAGTTGTGCATAGACATAAGACTAAATATAAGACCAAAACAAAACAAAAAAAGTTCTAATCTTAGAATAATCCCAATAAACTTTTACATTTTCAAGTGCATTGCTACTTCCCCTCTTAACCCCACCCACCCAGCAGGCTGCATGTTCCTGGACGGATGCCAGCTTGTGTTGTTATAGATTCTTGGCATTGATCTCATGAATGTATGGGGTGTCAGTGTGCTGCCAACAAACCTGCAGGATACAACACTGTTTACTGTCCCAAGATATTTGAATTTTAACAGACTCCTACTTACGGATGAATGTACAGATGGTGTCAAGATTACAACTCCAACATTTATAGCCATAGCATTCTATATTGCATTTGAAAATGGTCAGTTGTGAGCCATAAAAACCTGGATTGTCATAGAATAATGACACCTGCAAGAGCAGTGAGTCAACTGAAAAATTTCAGTGAAAAAAAGCTAAATGAGAGCAGCAGCATTCCTGCAGAATAATGATGATATGCTGAACACTGCATGCATGCACACACACACACACACACACACACACACACACACACACACAATCGAGAGGCTGCTTCATAACACTAATGTGTGCTATCCAGTCATCGCTCTCACCATAGCGTATAGTTAAGTGTCATGCAGCCTCAGCGTACGCTATTAACTGCTTTCTAGGTCAAAGCGTGAATCAGTAATAAGCATCAGCGGCTCTCATGCAGCACGGTGTCTCTCCACTCCCTGGTGGTGCAGGTAGAGTGTTTTGATTCCCTGAACTCCCCAACAAGATCAGAACAAAACAAAAAAAAACATCTGGAGACACAATTAGCACCGAGACTCAAAAGAACCAATGTGTTTGTGTGTTTAAGTTCAGAGAGGCTGACTGAGCAGGATTGCCGTGTGGATTTAGTGTGTGTCTGTAACTGTGCACGTGTGTTTATTTGGTATGCTCATGGCAGCCTAGTCGAGGCATCTATCCAAGGGCATGAGATCATTCACTTGGTTCACACAAGGTGAAGGACATTCCCTGTATAATCAAGGTGTCAGGGAAAAAACAAACAAGAGCAAAAGAATGTAAAGAGGCTGTGACAGCTTTAGCGTATGAGCCAAAGTCTGCAATGTTGCTTAATATAAAAAAAAATGCAGTTAAAGGAAAGGGGAGTAGATTTTTAGTTTAGCAAGGACGGCTATTTGGAAATATTACTATGACATCAGTAGCCTATAGTGAGCTAGCAACAAAGGGGAAGAAACTGACCCCTCCTAAGTCCCGCCCCTTTTTGTTCTGTGCTTCAGTAACAGGCCTGGTGCCCAGCAGAAGCTCGGTCAGCTTTTTCCTCTCCTGTTTGCTCTACTTGCAATGTGCTAGGCTAATCTTTGTTAGAAAGAAAAACAAATTTTGAAGATAGTTTAAGATATAGTCACATTTTAAGCGAATTAATGTGCAAAATGCTTGCTCACTACCTAGCTAACTTCTTGTGTAGATTAGCTAGCTAGTTAGTAGCATTTTTCTAGCATTAGCTATCAACTACCTAACTAATAATTGATGTAAATTAGGAACGGTTAATTGCACATAGTGACAAACCTAAACAGAACTGTCAGCTGGATCAGTTTTACATGTTTAGCATCTTTCAGCTTATTGTTTTGGTATCGCAGCCTGTAAGTTTACTGTTAAGGTTCAATCTTAGTGTTCTCAACAGCAGCCAGCAATGTTTTCAGTGAAAGAACTTTGATAAATGCACAGTATCAGAGTTAGCAGCTAGTTTGCTAGTTATCATAGTGGTACATTTAGCTGACAAAGAGCCAGGTATTTCCCTTAGGAGCTGGAGGAGACCAAAAAGGAGTTAAAAGTAGAGTGAATATTAGCATTCATGTGAAGTTGCATTTCTGGCCACATTCACAAAAATATGTCTAAATGTTCTGGTGGTTTACTGGAGGCGATAATATGTCAGTGTTGGATTTACAGCTTGTTTATGCTGCCAGCAAGTGGTCAACACATTCATTCTTTTAGCCTCTTTGCCTCATGTCTGATCAAACAGACACGCGACATTGAAAACAAGCACTCTGTGACACCCCGGACACCATGGTTGTTGGCATTCCTGACACAGAAAGATTTCCTGCCCGATCAGCTTTTCACAACTGTATGATTGATCAGGCATCAACATGCAGTTGGACACATCTCTCAGCCGAGTAATCAAGTAGTCTGAAAGTATGCCCTTGGATATAGTCACTATTTCAATGTTACATTGTCTAATCCCACCATATACACTTGCCATGAGTGAGTGGGTTGGAGAAAATACCACCATTGCTTGTACAGTGTGAAACCACGTGTGTTCACGTTTGTTCACGTGTCCAGTACATATGTGCATTCAGCTATTTAAGGTGGCTTTTCCACTCATTCCTCTCCTGTCCCTGTTACTGTTTCCACATGGAGAAAACATCAGCAACTTTTTATGTTGAAAATGAAAAGAATTTGATTGATAGCCACGTCAGCCACGTGGGATTCCCTCTGCAGCCATTGACTTCCTGCCCCTGGTAGGCTGTTGCAGGGCATAAAACCCCCACAGACTAGAGAATGTCAATCAATTGCCATTATTATATAAGAGAAAAATAAAGTTCTTCACTGCACATGGAGCGTCTGGTTGGGTGTAGGAGTCTGCATGTCAAAAGTGTTACAGACTTGTTTTGATCTGGATGTTGACTCAACTTTGGCTTTTCTATTTATTTTTCAAGATAGATTTTCTCAACTTGTCTTTATGAGGTTTTTTTTTTTCAGCAAAACAAACAACTGAAGGAACACTTGTATAGCTCCATTTCCCGGCTATTCATTAAGTGGATGTTAAAGCTTTAAGTATTGAGGTACAGTACTCTTGGCAGATTCTTAAGTAGTTAGAGGAACAATATGTAACAACTGCATGTCTAAAAATTAGTAGAGCTGTCCAAATATCAAGCTGAAGCCACAGGCGATATATTAAATAGGAGTTGAGTTGTTTCACACTGCCCCCTCCTCCCTAGACTCAAAAGGAGGCTCAGACAGGCTGCAAGAGCACTGCAGAAGCACAAGATGAGTCCAACATTGTAACCTGACAATAACAGGCAACAACACTGTAAGTTGATCAGCTGTTTTAACTGTCAATTGTCTGTCAATGTAAAGCTAAGCCTGCTGTCCTGAGGACAAAAGCCCACTGCTCCAAAAATACACAGTCTGCAGTTCGAGTTCGGTGACTGCCTGCCTTCTGCCTGCCAGACTCCATTAAAATATTGCTCAATTTAACCGTTGTAAACATCTGCTTCTTCTAAAAGAAGAATAAATGATTTCTTATGAGTCATAAACAGATACTTAGTCATTCTGTGAATATTTGGCATTAATTTGAACTCTAATTCACATGAAACGGGCAAACAATATCACAAGCCTACATAGCCTACGGTTATTTTATGATTTTTATTACCTTCTTTTGTAGAGGACTTTGTCTTGACATAGTTTCAACTCTATTGGGAAACAAGCGAAAGCTGCCAACAATGAAAGACTGTGATTGTACTGTTTAAATGGTATTAAGATGGTATTAAATGTGACTCACATCACATGTTTATAACTGTGAGCGTGACTCATGACACTGCTGCAAAAGAGCATGTGTGCCCCACGCAGTCTCAGAACCAGCCCAGGTTAAAAGAAAACACTTTCCCTTTTTTAATTGCTGACAATAGTCCCGAATGTCGAGGCCTCGGGGGGCTTCATAAGTTGTCGAAGTAGATCTTTTGGACACGGCTGCTACTGAAGACGGTGGTCTGTAACCTGAGTTTCTGAAAATCCCTGCAGGTTGGTCCCTGTCACTTCACCGTGATCATAACAGAAACAACACACACACATACAGTGTGACACTGAGACCTTCAGGGTGACTCGCTGGACCATGATGACAAGTAAAATATAAATACATCAATCATTTTCAGACTGACATTTAAAAAAAAAGAAGCACCCTCAGTAAAGCCAGGTGGAGGACTGGTGTTTGTGAAGAAAATGAGGCTAGATTATGGGCTCTTTTCTTCCTTTTTCACTGTGTTTATGAAAGTGTTACAAAAGAATAATTTTGGAGGCAGACATCACAAACATGCAGTTAGCTCTGAGAAGGAGTGGGCTGATTGAATAGACAAAATAAGCAGTATAAAAACATACTTCTGTGAGATCTGTGAGGACTGATGCAGAGCAGAGCATGGAATTTAGTTCCTTGGGTCTGATGGATAGATTGGCAGACCTATATTATGAAGGCAGTTATTTTACACAGTAAAAGTTTGAAATATATTTGAATGGAACTCCCTCTGCACAGCCAGCCTCAAGGATCAGCTGCCGGCCGGCCACAGGAACAAGCCCCAGGATTGATCTGATTTTATTTGAAATATATTTGTTTTGTGTCATTTAAAATTTTGTTCATATTCTTTATATAATAATACTTTCAGGTCCAGTATTTGCTTTATTTTCTGGTTAAGTTTGTTCTGTTATCTTGTGTTTCCCTGTCAGTCGAAATAACCAAATATCAGGGATTGCTGCCAAAAACACATTTGCTCATGCTCATGATATGATTATGCTAAAAGTCAATATTACTATGCTAATAATTATATATCATCTATAATCATCAGTCATCTATAATAAATATTGATCTGAAAAGCCTCCCATTTTTGCTGGACTCTTAAAGTGTCAAATGCCAAATGAATGTAAAAATCTTAACAGCAGCCACACTGATTGGTTACAAATGAAGGAAATATTTAACTGATCCTGTGTTAAAATAAGTAAATGCAGTGATTCTTTCTTCAGTGGATTCAACCAGGTGGTCTGGTGAGTCACCTCTGCAGCTTAAAACTTCCATGTATGATAATTTCTCTTTGTTCCAGTCCAGTGCAGAGATAATGAAAGTTTGGATCATGAGCAAGAAACTTGAGAGCAAATTAAATACCTATTTGAGTGATTTCATCAAAGTTAGCTAAATTAATTGAACATTTTTTTATCTGTTCTCCAAAATAAGGGGCGATTATTTCCCCCCAAAGATTCACCATTACTCCCAATTGTCTGCCTTCTGAACTGATTAAAACACCTACAGGACTCCTCGCTTTCATAAAAATGTTCAACACATTAATAATCTCAAATAAATGAAGTTTAATTAGGTCCTCTTTTCAAGGAGTGTTTGCTAAAGTTTTAGAAGACTTTTGAGGAGCATATTCTGTAAATGTCCAAACAGGTATCACTGAGGTGTAATCCATTTCCTAGAGAGATTATTTCCACCTCCAATATTATGAATTTCATAACTGCATTACTATTGACTGGCTTGTTAGAAAATAAGCTATGAGTGTTCTGTTAACTGAATAAACTTTGATAAGCCAATCGCACTGTGTCACTGAACTTAAGATTTCTTGATAAAACTTTCATAATATAAAAACCAGACAAAATGAAACAGCCATGAACATTCAGGTTCCTCAACTTATAATCAAACATTTAAATGCAGCTGCAGCCAGAGTTTAAAATCTATGTTTTATTATGTTTTTTTCCAAGGTGGGGTTCTGCACCATAAATGATAAAAAACACTCTGCTGTGCAGCGGAGGTGTAAAGAGGGCAGATATCATTACTGCACATCAATTTATCTGGATTACATTGCTTCCCTTCCTGGCTCATTTCTCTGAATTGGGTTCAAATAGGTTGATATCCGCCATAAAACATTATTCTTACATGCCAAGTCAGCTGAAAGCCAGTTAAGTGTGAAGAAACTCATTTGAATTGCTCACAGGGACTGCCCACCCAAGCGCAAAGCTTTTATATGAAATCCAGCAGGAAGTGTGCGTTATCTAGAAATTACATGTCATGTTATCAAGCTTTAGGTTAAATGCTCAGTTCTTGTAAGGTTTGCCATGTACTATAGGTTGGTGGCCTGCCTGAGAGGAATAAAGCACGCAAACGGCATTTTGCCAAGATTGTGGAGGGAATTAAGTATGTATAGGGCCCTATGTATGCAGCTGAAGGGTATTAATAACATGTAATATTACAGCAATGAGTCTGCTACTGCTTAAAAATCCCATTTCAGTTTCAAGAATATTGATGGCCATGTTCCCATTATTTAAATCAAAGCTTAAACATAGAAAGAAAAATGATTACAGGGCTCAACAATAAGGGCTTCTCCTGCCTGGGGCAAATAAAATGCCATGTTGGGCAAGTGAATCTGGAAACTCACTTGCCCAAACAATTAAACTATGAAACTATATTGATAATTGATTTATTATTATTATTATTATTTTATTTTATTTTTTTTGCAAATATGGAGATTTACTGCCTTTTTTCGTTTATTATCACATTCAACGGAATATCTTTGGGTTTGAGACAAAATGAGACATTTTAAGACTTCAGCTTGGACTTTCAAAAGCTGGGATGGACATTTTTCACTATTTTCTGACATGTGTTGGACATTGCCATCGATAACAGGAGCAGGTGAAAATTGACTTTGAGCAAGTAGATTTCTGACCCACTTGTCCGACCAGGCATGTGAAAAAAAGAAAAATTTAACGTTTTAACCCTGTATTAGCTTTTTGCAATCAACTCTACTAGCTGTGCAAAGGCTGTGCATATGAATCTGTCCCACAGCTCTTTTAAAGACAGCAGGAGGACAGAGGCCATGCCTGTAGCTCATGAAGACGCAGTCCATATCAACCTCATTAGCAGAGAGTGGACAGAGCAAGACGGGCAGAAGGGGGAGAGGAGGAGGGTGAGGAAAAGGAAAAAGAGATAGGGATCAGCAAAGAGGGAGGACAGGCAGAAGAGGACATGTGAAAGTCATTGATAGGACATAGTCTGAGGGAAGGGGATTTACAGTATGTCCACATCAGCATTAAAAACGTCAAATTTTAAAACCCAAAAACACAAACGGGTCCCTTTTTCTCTCTTTGGGCAAGAAAAACAAATAACAGCCCACACACCTTGGGGGGTTTGTAAGGTCATACAGCAGTCATATATCTTCATATAGACATATATCCTCCAGGGCTCTTCAGCCAATCCTAATTAATCCTTTAGGATAATTATGTTTTATCTCCTATGTGACCATGCGACCAGAGCACAGGGAATTTCCTCGTACTGTATACTGCATATTATTCACAGTTAGAGCATCAATATCAGTCGTGACACTTTACAGTGAACGCATGCTTCCAAAAGTGTTTCTAATAAGGGACCACATTTGCACACATACATGACCTATTACACCCACATTAGTTTACCATGTGCACTGTGTGCGTTTTTGTGTGACAAAACGTGCATATCACCACTACTGTGTAATACAATCCATGTCAGCATTTAAGGAGCTAATAAACTGCCATGTTTCTAGTTTGAACACGACAAAAGATTCAATTTTTTTTTTCTAATGAGTTTTGCAAAGTGTTGTAATACTCAGTATTTTCTTCTTGCTACAAGGCTTTTGTAGAGCAACAGTAATGTATACACATTACTGGGCTTGTTGTCATGACGATAATGGCATTAGTAATGCAGAGTGTGTACTTCCTAGACCAATAAAGTGGTTCCCAAGATTTTTTGTCCAACATAGGGTAGGGTTATTTTATCAATGCTCTGTGCACTTTTGTATTTTTTAATTTTGTGCTTGTTTGTTTTGTTTGAGTTTGGGCTCCAAAAAGATTTTGCTTCCTTGTTAAATACCCCAAGGTTAATTTCTTCATTTACAAATAAAGCACATTTTGTTAGAATTTTTGTATTCCTGAGCCTTGTTGGTAAGGTTACTGAAAACACTCAGAGCAGATTGCAGTTTTATTCTCCCTGGAACAAGTCGCCTTTGATTTTTAATGAATTACACACACAAAAATGCAACCTTTTTTGCAATTTTGCTCCCACAATTTCATTGCAAAAAAAAAAAAAAAAATGCCTCAAAACATTGCAACGTGCATCACAAGTTTTTATAAGATAGATTATAAGATAGGATAGGATAGCATAGGATACGATACACTACAATACGGTATGATAAGGTACAAAATGATACGATACACTTTATTGTCCTCATAGGGAAATTTGCCATTGACCCAGACACTGCACACATATAGCTGCCTTTAGTAATATGATTAAAAAAACAAGACCAAAACAAAAAACCAAACAGCACATTGGCAAAACACATGACAAATCACAATATTGCACATTACACATATTGCACATATTACACAGTGGCTACTTAGAAATCACCTACAACTAAGTTTGACATTACCCATGCCTTCACTCGAAATTTCTGACTCTGCACACACTTGAAAGAGTGTTCAAGCTCTGGCTCTATTTATTCCACAGTTATGGGTGATATCATTCAAAGCCCACAATTCAAAAATTGCAATCAGACCATTTTGTCCGGTCTGCAGGTTCTATGGAAACACATTCAAAGGGTAGCTGTGGCCTCAAGGTTAGAGCAATGGTTTGTAACTGATAGGTCCTCAGTTCAGTTCACCGCAGCTGAGGTGCCCTTGAGCAAAACATTCCACCTCCATCCAGTGATGCTGCTCGGTGCCAACAGATCACTGAGAGTGGCATTTAAACCTGCTCTGAATAAATAAAGGTTATAACCACATGTCCTTGTCAGACAGAGTAACTGTGTTTACCTGTGCAGATAAAATATGCACCTACAGAGGCAGCAATACCTAACATGGCTCAGGATATTTAGTTTTAATTTGAAATAATACTCAAGATTCTTTAATTATTCCTCCTAAAATAAGACCATGCAGCTTTAACACTGCTGGTTTGCACAGAAAAATGGAGCCGTAAGAAGGAAGTCACGAAGAGGAATTCAAATCTGAAGTTGATTGACAGCAGCGTGACTTTTCTTTTGTTTAAGTCCCCAAATCCCTGACTCAGTGTGTTTGCATCCTGCCCAAATGCTCTGCAGCATATCCACTGTTATTATACAGAGTTATTTTCTGTTGACACACAGACGTTTGTCTTCTTAGCGACTGTTTGCATGTTTGTCCAGTATATGTGTGTAAAAGGTTCAGCTGCAGGCTGCTGCTCTGTCTGTCTGTACTGTCGGTTCCCCCAGAGCCGCCTCGACGTTCCCCTGCTGTTGTTTTCAACCAAGCGGGAGGTCCGTCTCATCCCACTGATTACAGCTCCCTCTGTGTGTGCGCGTGTGTGTGTGTGTATATATATATTACTCATGTTGTGGGGACACCAATCTGTTTACACACATTGTCGGGACTTGCCTTCCTTGTAGGGACAAAACGCAAGTCCCCATAAAGCACATCATGACTTTCAGGGTAAAGACATCATGATTAGGATAAGGTTAGGTTTAGGTTGAGGTTAGGATAAGGGTCAAGGCTAGGCAAGTGGTGGTTTTGGGTAGGGTTAGGGTTTCCAGAAAACTAGATAGGTTTGAACTTGATGTTTTTGTCCTTGTGGTGTGTTTCAGACAAGGGTGGAAATTGCAGGGGGGACAGGTGGGCCTGGACTGTAGAAGACAAGAAACAGCTGTCCCCCACAACATATCATTGTAATAATAACTGCATAATTTTACATGAAAAAATAATATTCCCCGGAGAAACTTGTGTTAATTAAGGACAATGCCTTTGTAAGTTTAGAAAGATTGTCTCCCCCCGTCATATGCCACACAGTGGTTTGGTCCACTGCCTGACGTCCACACACACATTAGCCCTCAGTACGAGACAAAATGTCTGGGAGTTTTGCAGTGGCTGATCTCCATTAAGGAGCTACTTAGCAAAGATTAACTTAAAACCAAATAAAATACACTCACACACTGCATTTTGTTCCCTCCATTACCTCGCGGTTGAATCTTGTGCGTCAACACGGCCGCCATCTTGGTAAGGGTCAGTGGCGTCTCCTAATGCAGGTATGCTTATGGAAGCAGGAGGTCTATCCTTAAATGAAATAATCATAACTCTATGAATTTTTTGGTTAATTTTTAACTGGTTTGCTTTGTTCCAAACATCAGATGTATATATTTATGATCCAGAAATTTAAAAATGCTAGTTTTCGTACCAAAATATTTTATTTGTAGCTTTAACAGTAATATTTCTAATGCGCAGTTCATTTATTTTCATTTATACTGTTAAAATTTATCATTCAAATGTATAAAGAATTGTGCCTATTTTAGTTGTCCGACATTTTGGATAGCACAATAAATAAATATTTTTGGAGAATAATTTGTTTGATTTAGTTGGGTTATTAATTGAAGTATTTATTCTGCTTTTAGAACTGTACTTTTTTGGAGCTGTTTTGTAGAGCCACTCTCCCAACAGTGAAATGGAATATCTGCTCTTGGTTTCAGTGCTTGTTTGTGTGTTGCTTACCAATTTTGTGGTTTTGTGTGTGTTCATGTCAGCATCATTTCTGTCCCCATCCAAACTGGGCTCTCTCTCTCTCTCTCTCTCACATACACACACACATACACACTTGCACTTTATCATCTAATGCCAGCTAAAGCCGACTACTAAGGTCCACCCCAGTCTCTCCTGTCTGTTTGTCACACACACATACACACACCCTCACACACAACAAAAACACACCCCAGCTTCCCTTGCGGCTGCCTGATTGAGGTTCGCTTGCCTCGCCCTTTAGATTTACTGTAATCGACAAAGGAGGGAGGGGGGGAAGGAATGGAAGGAAATTTAAAATTGAAGGATGGGGGAGCACAGAGGGGGTTAGAGAGAGTGATGAAGTAAAAGTGGAGAGGGAGGTTGGAGGTTGGGGAGCTGTGCAGGGAGGGAGGGGGATGAGGAGAGAGGCAGCACAGGAGGATGCAATAAAGGTAGAAATAAGGGTTCCAAAAGAGTCCTTCCTGAAGGGCTGACGGTCCACACTGAACCTGTTTTGAAGGGGGGGGGGGGGGGGGGGGGGTTCTACATGAAAGCCTTGAAATATAAAAGGATTCTCAGTAAAACCCCTCAGGTGGGTTTTAGATGGAATATAAAGGGGTTCTCAATAGAGCATCCTGGAAAGGTTTCTAGATGAAACCGTTGGAATTTAGGAGTTTTCTCTGCAGAATCCCCTGTGTGGGTTCTACATGAAACCATGTTCACAGATGGTTCTAGGTATAACCCTTTATATAAAAAAAGGTTCTACCAGAAACTAAAAACTAATAGGGGTTCTATATGGTTCTAGTTGGCACTTACATTTCTAATCGCGAAGGGAGGAACGTGACTGAGAAGAGAAGATGAGGAAGGTTAGAAGGAGGAAGGAGTCGAGAGAAGTCTGATGAATGAAGGAATGAAGGGAAGTCAGGGAGGAAAGGAGGAGAAGGAGAGAGACTCTGAAGCCGCAGAGGACAGAAAACATCTCCCATTAAATGGAGATTACAGCTTCTGTCGGTCCAGAGTGCAGCGCGACTTTACAACCTCTGCCGTCAGCCGCTGATGATATAACACCCAGTTTTAAAGATCAATTTGTCACTTTTCATCTCCTCCTACACCTCATTCTCCTCCTCCTCCTCTTCCACCGAGGCTGAGGGCAGAGATGCCAGAGAAGGGGGAGGAGGAGGAAGGAGGAGGGGGAGGAGCGGGAGTTGCAGCTTCATCGAGGGAAAGAGGCGAGAAAGCGGACTTATATTTACGAGCACTTTTGATGATGTCATACGCAATAAATCTTCCCCTCTCCCCCTGCACGGTTTCCCGTTCCTGCAGTAAGAGCTCCACACACACACTGACACACACAGACACACTCTATAACTGCCCTGCAGGCCAAATCAATTCCTCATTTGTCCTCACTTTTCTCCCTCCATGTCACTTATAAGCTATGGTTCTAAAACTGTGGTTCAGGGACTCCAGTAGTCCTTGAGGTGGTTCTGTGGAGGTCCAAATCAAAAAGAGGAAATGTTCCATTTTAATATGGTTTTATTCACTACAAGTTAAAGGACCAGGCAGGTGTTTTTGCATCCTTCAAATCTTTATCAGCAAATTTATACTCTGTATGTGTGCTGACCGTTTTCCAAGTCATAAACTTTTTTTTTTTTTACTATGTCACAAAAATCTGCATCATGATTAAAGCAAACAAAATGAGTTATTGTAGGATTTGTGAAACACAGTTCTTAGCATTGAACCCAAAATGGATCATTCTCTGAATCAATTTTTTGATCACTGAATTGTTTATTTTCAATATATAATCAACTAGAATTTAGTCTGTTAGCTCAATGCTAACACATGATGGAAATTCATGTTAGCATGCTATTGGAATTAGCACCATGATCATGGTAATATTATCTTAAAAAACTGTTCTGTTTCACTTAATATAGACCGACATGTGAGCTCAGGCTTTCATAATAATAATATAATACAATAATAGCTCACTAATAGCTGCTGACTTTACATTGCTAACATTGCTCACATTTGTGCTGTGTGCAGTTTTCAGAGTTATTTCTCTAAGCTTGTTGGCTCATCAACTGTCAGAAACCAGGTTAATTAACACTTTTCAGTTGCTAACAGGAAGGTAAGTTGACAATTTTTATTTCTGCTGACCAGGTGAATTAAAAGTGGACTGTCCAATACAGCAACTAGTCGGTGACAGCCTCCTCTGTGTTGAACTCTCCAGCTCTCCATTGTCTCTGAGGTCAGCACAGACTATAAATAAAGACGGACAAAACTGGAGCCAGAATATCGCGGATACGAGCGCTGCCATTCTTGTGCTGGTGACCTCATTTGGAGCCAGGATCGGCGCAATAATGATCAGGGTTGGAGCCACACTTTCAAGTTCCCGCCCACACAGCCAACCGACTCAATAGTGAGTAGAGCTCAGCTGTCAATCATGACATGAAGCTCCCTTTTTATATCATCAAATAACTAATTAAAACCAATCCTCCAACCCTGATCAGAAAAATGAAAAAACATCAGCGTTACAAGAACTACCTAAAATGACAGAAACTATCTTTGGGAAAAATGCATTTGATGTGTACTTTGATGTTTTTAGTTTGGTCCGTGTCCTATCTATTAACATTGGGGAGGCAGGATTTCTGACGGTCAGCACTGTCAAGACATTTCGCTAATGGTCACAGGTGCATATTCACATGTCAAAGTAAAAGTGAAAACCTGAGCTCAACTTGACATGTGAGACTAGAGCGGACGTATTTAGCTATCAAATCTGTTGACACAGCGATTCCATTGGAATACATTTAAATCCAATTTGTTGAACTCGATCACAGCTGGATGCTGTCACATGTGGTCTGTTGTACTCGAAGCCAGCTGTACTGCACAGACTGTGGAAAAAGCCTGAAGTTTATCACTGGAGGCAAGCACAAGGAATATAATTCGCCTGCGTGCACTTGCACTTAAATCCACATGATTAGCTGTGCACCAGCTAAAACACACAAAACAACCAGCATGGTCTTTTCTTATATCCTGCTACAGACTGTTAATACCCTCCTCAGATGAGCCTTCATCTTCCCAGGGTCCCTGACATGAAAAACTTCGGGAACTTCTGATCTCTGACTTGCATTTCAAAGGCAGAAAGGGTCGTGGGTGACGGAGACGAGCGCCTCCTTGGTGCCTAGTGAGACGACCTTGCTCTTCACTGTATAAAACAGACAGAATACAAATCACAGCCTAGATAGGAGCAGATGGAGTGTGAGTTTCTCCTCAGAGCGCATGGAGAGAGAGAGAAGTGAGATAATAGCCCACAGCTAATCCACTGCACACAGAAAACTCATTACTCCTTAAGAAGAAGACGGAAAAAAAAACAAAAAAACTTGCTCCCCAAGACGGAAAGAAATACTCTGCTTAAGGTGAAGACCTTGGCACGAACTGCCTGGTTTTCCTCATGTGTGAAATTTCTTTTATGCACAGTTCAGCGGATTTGACTCGTTGTCTTTATTGACGAGGAGCTTTGTACGAGCCCGGTGGCGGGCGCCCGCAGCACCCCAGGATACCCACTAACACACCCACCTGCCGTGAGCCACACACAGGTCTAAAGACATAATGAACACACAACTACCATACCGATACAAAGACAGTGAACACAGCCACAGAGACCAGTAGCTTTAAAGCAGCATACCAGTGTGTCTGCATGTTTTGACTACAAATCATGTGTACATTTTTGAACACACGCTGCACAGTTTTATAGTTTTTGATAACTTGGTTTCCATTCATTTCCGACTCTAGAAAATTGCTATTCATGTGGAATGCATTGCAGTGGATATTAAGTATGCATAAAAAGGGACATTATGGCTTTGTACCAGCATTAGGACCATTTCATTGTTTTGTAAGTCACAAGTGCTTCTCAAGTCTTTGCACTTGAGTCCAAAATCAAGACCGACAAGTGCCAAGTTACATCTCAAGTCCTAAACTTTGAGTTTGAAGACCTCAACAAGTTAGAATGTAAGAGTGAGTTTCCAGCCTCATTAATTCAATTTACTTTGGTAAGTTAATATTACCTTGCTAACTTTCGCAACATTAGCCTAGAGATACCAGTCTTTATGTAACTTCAAATGTCGAACGAACTTGGAAGTTGTTGCTTTTCTATCTGTAATTGTCAACCCACATGTTTAGCACACTGCAGTTCAATTTTGTTGACCTACTCCTAGTTTTCTGTGGTTCTGGGGAATTAAGTGTCAGGTTGCAGAGTATTAACAGTAGTAATGTTAGCTGATTCAGGATATTAGACATACTTTTTAATAGTTGGGCTTCAGAGAAGGCATCGAGTAGCTATTTGCAATTTCACAGCAAGCTCTTTTAATTTAGATTTTATGCCTATGGTGTGTTTTTTATATAAAGACAGTTTGCCTAAAATTAGATTAAAAACATACCGATACATCACCTTGCTTACAGCATCGCAATATATCGCTCTATACTGAACTGTAACCCTGTATCACGATATTTATCACTAGATTTTTGCCAATAAACAGACCTATTGATGTTAAAGTCCAAACTGAGTTGCAACTCGTTTTTAAGTCGTTGAGTCTGATTCAAGTCACAAATTTAATGACTTCAGACCCGACTCAAGTCACCAATTTATTGACTTAAGACTCACGACCACACCTCTGTTAGGTGCAGATAGACTTTAATAGAAAAGTCTGCACTACATACGACTTCATGGCTCACATAACTCAAGCAAGTTTCAAGTCTGCCAACTGACTTTTATACACATAAGTAAATGGAAATCAATTTCTTTCTGGAACCACAGGCTAAAAAACTAGGTAAAAATAGGTAAAAGATCATTTTGGGTACAAAGAATTTCATGCACATTTCATAGCATATTCTGCTGTACATACATACTTTTATTAGATTAAAAAAAACACAAATTCCTGAGTGTATGAATGTGATCCATGGAAAAAATAAAAGCATATGAATCTGAATCTGTCCTACAGAAGTGTGCATTTGCTATATCTCACATTTGTAAAATAATAATTATTCTGTAAATATTAATGATTAGTTTCAATCCAAATGCATTTTTAATGTTTTTGAATCATTCAGAACGCTATCAGAGGACAAGAAGAGAAGACGAGTAAATCAGGACTGTCTCGTCCTTGTGGAAATTGTAAATACTGGAAAAGGGAGGTAGGTGGTATCACTGAAATAATAAGATCCACCTGCTCAGCTGGCATCATGACAAGCTCAGTCAGCTTCATCAAATAAATATTACCATATTATAGTGTATGTTTACAAGTTGGATATGTTTATACCAGAAGTCCCATAGTGGACTTTACTTTTCATAAAGTTACATTTTAAAGCATCAGGAGGGGAGTTTTTACGTCAGAAAGTGAGTGAATGAGAATGAGGCGGTTTTGCATTTGTGAGGACAAAGCTTCACAGTCAGCAGCTGTTTAACAAAGAGGATCCTGTTCCACCTCATCCATCTACATCTCTACCCGCTGTACTGAACAGATTTACTGTGACATAAGATCCATCATCACCTCCAGAGACTGACCGGCCAGAGGAAGCAGTGACGACTGTGTACATGCTACATTAAGTCATGTAATGGTGAACAGGTAGTCAAGCGGTGTGTGTGCATGGATAGCTTAGCACCTTGTGATGAGATGAAACTCCCCCTATCTCTTTTCACACCATCATTTTCTACTCAATGATCAGACGTGTTTGGTGTCACACTGCAAGTGCAAAATAGGAATGTATACTTCTACCTGTTAAAACGTAGCTTGTTGTCATATTAGGACTGTAATTATAGCTTGTTGAGTTCGTATCTGTACTGTGCAATTAATATAAACTGAAGCTTAACTCTTAATGAATATTACTTTGAATAAAAGATGCTATACAACATTTACTTCAGAGGTCACAGTACCAGCTTCTCAGATCAAAACTTTAGTTATGGGGTGTCACCTGAACACACACTGCTCACGAAACTCAGATTAAACTGTCAGACTTGGCAGTTCTGATCACATATAGTTCAAGATTCTGTTAGTAAATGTTTTCAGAGACATAGTTTAGTGTTCTGTTTAGCTGTAAGACATTCGCTCTTGTGTCTAGAAGGGAATCCCAGAACCTACGAAAGATCTCGTGACAGTAATAGTTTTAACCCAAACTATGATCTTCCCCCAACCAAGTGTTTTCAGTCCCTAAACATACCCACGTCTTAAACAAAGTGTTGTCACATTATGAAACATGATAGTTTATACAATGTGCACAATGAACAATGTGAACAAATCTTGCAAGAGTTTCACAAAACTAGGCCAGAAGATGGCTAACAACAACAACAACACTGTTGTTTTCAACATGGGAAAATGGATAAATAATAATAGAAGACATTTAGTGTTGGATTTATCATTATGGATTTATTTTACCATGTCTCCAAAAAAAAAAGACAGCTTTTCGAGGATGGATCACAAAACCCCTGAGAGGAAAAGTAACGCACCAGAGCTGACCTTGTAAAGGTACAAAGCTAGCATCAGCGTTAGCTTAACTTTTGCCTTTCCTGCTCAATTTAATTAAATTCAAATGATTTATTCATTAAAAATAAGCACTTCAACAAAGAGGCATGACGGGGACACCCCAAATAAGCTTCCTAAAGCTTTTAGGAGGGGGCCCAAACATAAAACAGGTCGGTGTGTGGACTGACTCAAATGCTCGCTGATGCCTGATCCAACGTCATGCAACCCTCCGGCCCTTAAAACAAGTAGGGCCACCTACTGGCCTTGAGAAATATCAGTATACCAGTACTGGAAAATTACAGGATACTAAAATCACATCAAGACAATAAACAATAAAATGGTGTGAGGCCACCCATATGGGCATGAGTTCACAATTACTCATGGTTACTTATGGTTCACTTAAATTTGGGGCTACCCTACTTCACTTTTCTAGCCTTTGGGAAACAACAGACGAGACTTTTCATGGTCTTGGGAAGCTGAAGTATTATTTAACTGACACACTGAAACCTGTACTGTACATTTACTGCCACAGTGACGACTTACTGCTCCACTACGAGCAGTACTGTCACTCTAAGTGTGCTGCTCGCACTGTCCTATTCCTTAAAGGAGCAACGCTACGCTTATAAAAGTATCCTTCACGGCTGTCACAATAAACTGCCATCCCTGCAGAAGTATGTTTTTTTCCCCCACTGTGCTCAGAAAAAATGCATACCGCTGCAGCCCTGGTTAATACCAATTAGTAACTAGTTACTTGGG